>VCMS01000203.1:81989-182073 GCA_022539475.1 Gracilaria domingensis | reverse complement strand
CTTAGCGCTCTTTGGGGCTCTCGCTCAGACTTCTTCAGGCATCACTGGTCTCCATTTTGGGTGCATACAGGGCAGGCTCCAACTTTTTGTAACTTCTCATTTTCTATCTATCTCTGATTCAATATTCCAAGAACATGTTCGATAGGATCGGTCCATTTCGGTGATGCAGGTGGTGTACGAGCACGCGCGATCTCTGTTCAAGAACCAGCTACCTGCGTACTCTTCGCAGAAGATTCACCTGCGCATCAAAGGAAACCGTGGACTCAATCCAAGAGTCGGCAGGATTTTTCACTCCATCGTTCGGTTAAAGGAACAGCTTCTCCATGTCTACCAACTCGGCCAGTCGTTTTGTTCGCCGGGCGGTGTTCCTCATGGTTCGTGATGGTAGTTCATTTCTCCCTTTCGAGCATCTCAACGGGGCGAAAGTATCTAGGTCCGGATCCAACCGTCCCGTATCTGCTCTCACAGATTTGTTCTCCAAAACTACATTGCAGTTTTCATCAAACCAAATTCTCTCGGCGACGCCATCTCTTCCTTCGTCCCTAAGCTTAGAACAACTCTTCAAACGTTGGAAACCGCCCATGACAAAATTCAAATCCAAGCCGTCGTTACGCATCCTCCGCTTACATTGTTCTCTGGATCTCTGGCCCTCGCTGGATTGAACTTCCGATCGGTCATTTCAATGCATTAGAACTGCGCGGCCGGAGGTCTCTTTGTGTGACGTCTTTTTTTGGCAACCACTTCTTTTCGGCCCTTTCCAAGTTCCCAAAATTTCTACCGTTCCTGGTTAATGGAAACTCTTCCTCCGGTTGTGCTTCCCGACCGCCTGCGGTTTCAAAGTCTTTGCCCCTGGTTCGCTTAGTCAGATGGTAACCAAAGCAATTCGCGATTCTGAATTTGCTTTGGGTTCGCTTCTCTTCGAGTAGGGCTGCCGCGTTGGATAAACATTGAGCAATCCTTGAACTGCATTTCCTCCGCTGGGCCCGGATGACGAGGAAGATCAGCACATTGCACAACTCCAATTCTCTAAAAAAACGGTCACCACTCATCTGCTTCCCGCACTATGGTTCGGTCTGTCCCATTCTCTTTCTTCGATAAAGGGCTCGGTTACAAACTCTCCGACAAAACTATCCCCGCACCCCCTTTTCCCCTCCATTGCAAACTAGAAGTTCACGATTTCTACATGAAGCAGATTCTCTCGCAATCCCCAGTCTCGTTTACCCTACCATCCAATCCCAAAATTTGCGTAACGTAAACAATCAATGGCATTAGTGATGTTCTCTCCATTCTCCTCATGTAATCCTTCTTGCACAGAGCTTTCGTGCACATCGCTCTCTGCAGTTATTTCGTAGAACATACGGTGTCCCCGATGGAGCATCCAACATAGCAATCCAGTAGCAGTGCCGGAGTTCTCAGAGATTCTCCCATAACATATTCTTCTCCGGAGGAAGGTACATTTTCCTTTTGCGACGGAATCCCCGTAAACCAAAGTGCCCGACCCGGTCATCATTTCCATGGCGGCGCATTTCACCATTCGATGGGCCATTTCTGAATCTGTTGGAATAACTCTGCTGCATGCGGACCCTCACGGTCTTCAGTATAATCTCAGTGCCAGTGGTAGATATTTCCCGAACAAGTTGGAGAAACACTTGTCTCTTACCCCTCTCCCTCGTTCAGACTCTGTCGCGCGAACAACGGACGCTATCCAGGCATCAAGACGTGCCAGATGCATAATTGTTCCATCCACTGGATCCCTCTCTTCGGTATTCCTCGAACTTGTTTGTAAAACGTCGTAGCCATGAACTCACGCAGCACCTCCAGCTCAGGCTGTTCCGAAAAGCAAGTCACATGGTTCATCTTCGGTTGCATGATATGGGTTAAAGCCCGAGAAACATATATCTTCTACCTTCTGAGTTCTCCACGACGACAGAATCTCACATCCATTTGCATCTTCGGGTAGGAGTTTTTCACGTACCTCTCTGGTTTGTATTCATACTTGTTCTGCTCCCTTTCATCATTTTTTATCGGGGTCCTTACAAGCATGTCGGTAACCTAGTCCCATCAATAACTTCTCCTTCGCATGGCGTTTCGAACACCTATTGCATCACTTAAGCCTGTTTCAACCTTCTGCGCAAACAATGTCGTGCGTTAACTGTTTCACACAGTCATCTTCCATTTTCATTTCTCGGATAGATTCCGAACGTGGCTTCATTACCTCCGTCTCCACAATTTGCATCAAAAAATGGTCGCCTCACCAGTACGGATGGCGTGTACGCCCTCATCTCCATGGCAAGATCCATTGGGCACCGTGGCACTATCTCCTTCCCATCAACAACCAGCACACTGTCGTCTTCTCAGGTCCAACTGTCTCACTTCGGTTGCCCCAGTTCTTGCCGGTATACTCATCTCGAAGCATAGCTCTCTTGTCTCGTCTTTGGCGTATTGAAGTATGGAGTAATAGACGGTCTTCGCAACACCAACAAACTCGTCGTTCACGTCAATGTTGTACCGCTTCCTGCTCTTGTTACTGTCACGTTCGTTCCTTTTCCCTCCACGTCTGAGAGCCTCTCTCAAAGAGTGTATGAGAACTCTTGTTCTCTGACCTTAACTCCAGTTGCTCTATGTTCTTCTGAGCAAGTCGTACGCTCATTTTCAGACTTTGTTTGTCCTCTATTGTACGATACAGATCTCCCTTCAGTTTCCCGATCTTTTCCAAAAGCTCGTATCGCGGAGTAAGGGATTCATCTTCATCTTCTTCCATTGCACCATGCAGGGAAAAGCTCCGTGACAAGCACCACGATCAACATCTTTATCGTTCCATACTTCTCTACGGGCGTTTGCTATGACAGGTTCTCGATCGTTCCCCACCCGTCTATTCTCATTTCCATGGTTCGTCCTTCTTCTGACCTGATTGAACCTGTTTCTCTGTGACTCACCTGTGACTGGTGTCGGTTGTATCTCGTCTTCGTCTTCGTCTTCCTTGTGTCTGGACCCAACATGAGGGACGGAATCATGCCTGCCTTCGATGGGAGCCATATGCGTTGCATTTCCGGCGTCCACGTTGTCGTTCGCCTCCACGTTATCCTTGTCCTCGACGTCACTTGGGATATCTACTGCCTCCGTGGACTCCCGCTCCTTTTTTCCACTGCCTTTCTTGGCACGAGAGACACCCTCATTCATTTTCTCGTTCCTCTTCACTTATCCGAATCATGATTCACTCGAATCATAACTGTTACGTTCTGTTCCGGCAGCGCTTCTGGGTATCTCCCTATCCCCAGGTTCGGCTCTAGGTTCGGCTCTCACGATGGCGCAATCCACGGTTTCCATCTCCGCATTGTCATCCGCAGTTCTCACCTTGTCGAAACAATCATCGATACGAGGACCTTCTGTTCCTCCACTGCCTCTTGTCCTCCTTACATTCTGACGTACAGCCGTTCTTCTCTTATTTCCTTTCATCGCTTTGATATCTACATTTCCATCATCACTGACCCTTGGCTCTTCCATTGCAGCCATGTAGCGTGTAACAGGCCCACGCATTGCACTATCCTTGGCTTGAACGGTTTCACTTACTGTGCGTTCCGTAGTGCATGTGGAAGCTCCTGACCTCCTTCTCGGTTTTACTTCCGATACTGTAGATGAAGATTTTGGTTTGCGAAGTCCAGCACGAGGTGCTCGGCCTCGGCTACCTCTCCATTAGTAGCACTACTTCGTGAGACGACCGCGCTCCTACGTTTGGCCACCCCAGTATCCCAGCGCTCCGGCGGTACCGATGCCTTTCGCGGTTTACCACCTGCATGCTCCGCACGTTGAGGGGCCATCCGAGATCCTTCGGCCTTCGTGCGCGGTAGTATTACGGAACAGATGTAGAAACGTGAACGATACTGAAGGTATATGATTGAGAGTGATATGTGAGGGTCACGTACTCGGTGTGCAGGACTGATATGTGAAGGGGAGGGGAATTTAACCTCGTACTGCATATATCGAGAAAAGCATTCTGCAGCATTTGTGGCGGATCGGCATTCAATTTTTGGACCTTTCCCGGGTCCATATTCCGGACTTGGTCCGATTTTCCCGGATGTTGCGCCTTGCATATACAAGTACGGCACTTTCAACCATCTTTCATACCACTATATGCATCAATATGTTACATAGTACAGCTTGAGTGTACATATGAGTAGTATTTCTGCAATCATAGCAGAAGTGTTCAATACAATTTACTTCAACAAAAAGCTTTTCTCACTACATTAAGCCCATACGAAGTTCAAGGACATTGTCTGAGAACCTAGGTTAACCTTTCCAATGGATATGTGGGTCCATAGTCAACGTAAATTTCGTCGTGCTCCTTAATGTCCTTGAGGCCGTGACTACGAGGAGTCTGTAGTTCTCCAAAGCCCAAAGTTGTAGCCTGATACTCTGTGGGCTGGCGAATGAATACATTTGGTTTGCGTGCCATGTTAGAATCCATTTCTTCCAATTCCTTGTCCTCATCACCTTCACGATATGACGCGTCATTGATATAGCCGCTACACAGAAAGGAGCAGGAACTATCCAGTCATGACCAGCGTTGACTTCAGTATCATAATGCGGGAGAGTGTTGTACATTTGCCCCTTCACCCTCACTTGCATGCAATACTTCCTGAACCGAGATGCAGTGGCCCCAGCATTCCGTCTCCATACGTCAAATGTGTGGTATTGCGTCGGCTTAGATCATGATACACCAAGGTCCCATAAAAGTATCCAATAACCTCCCCTTCGGAAAACGCCCTACTCGTAAATACTCCATTTCCACTTGCTGCATGTTTGATATTCGACTTCTTCACATAGAGCCATAGCGATGTCGCCTCGACAGAGAGTAAAGTGTGACTGTCCAACGTAGTCATCTTCCCTTGTAAGGCAAGTGGCCACTCATGGAACGGTTTCTCTTTGTACGTAGTGATAAGACCAGGTTCATTCCAATAGGTGGATAGGTACGACATGATATGGAATGGGAAAGATTGGTACGATGGGAATCCTTGGGTGCATTCCATATAGTCGAAGTCTTTCGTTTCCGTTCAGGAAATTTGGCATCCACCACATAAGACGCTTGAACTACCTCATTCGTAACCGGTTCTTTCATCTTCAATTCATTGCGCCACACCTTTCTTGCGTAGTGCACAATAGCATTGTGCTTGGCATGAGAGAAACACTGCTCATCTTGCTCACATCCAATGAAACGCCGAGGCCCCTCAATATCCATACATGCCAGCGCGCACGAGAACGTCCCGGAGTAGAGATCAACCACAACATCCCCGGGATTCGAGAACCTCGCTATCAGCTCCATCAGTAGTTGCCTCGACTTTTCTTCTGGACGAGCCTTCGCGGTTCGAATTCTTCTACCACTCTTCACTCTCCATCGGAGACTCTCCCCAGGCGTAAGATTTGGAACCTGGTCAATGATAGAATAGTGCCCAGATAGCGAGCTGAACGTAGTTGAAGTTCTGATAGTTCACCATTACCTTCTGTTCCGCGTACGGGTTTCCATTCCTCACGCCATGCACGGCGTACTCCGTCGCCCCAAACAGGCGAGTAGTATTACGCGCAGGGTTCTTCAAGGGGTTCGAACGAGAACGAATGAAGTTCATGGGCGTCGAATCCACTAAGAATGATGCGGTTTTCTTTCCGCTTGCGTCCTCCGACTTGTGCTCTCGCAAAATCTCTTCCCAGTCTCCAAACTGGTCGATACTGCAGAACAAAACGAAATGTCCTCCTGGTCGAAGCATGGATGCCATGATGTCCGCAGTATTGTCCATATCATCGTCAGCCAATTCGTCGTACTCGCTGTCGCGGATGCCATATGGTGGGTCTGTGAGCACGAACTGAACGTTGCCTTCCAAAGATGTATCCGATGGGAAGATAGTACCATGGGCCTCCACCAGTTGGTCATATCCGACACAATGCATTGAGAATTGCTTCTCCATGCTTCCTCGCACCACATCTAGAGCATTTAACGTGCGCGTGTCATCAAAGTCATGAGGGGGGAGAACCCCATCTGGAACGTCATCTTTCGCCCCAACAGAGGCACCAGGTGTATCACCTTCTTCATTGTCGCTATCGAGGATGACGATGACATCGGAGTTAACTGAGCTTTTCCCTGCGGCGTTCCTCTTGGAGGAGCTCGGAATCTGTATCGAGTCCTCAACCTTAACCGTGACGGTATTACTTCGTCCATCCTGCCCTGAAGGAGTGGCCCTAGGGATAAGTCGAGATGGTTGGAGGTTATGTACAGACATCGCTTGACAAATAGAAGACACGTACTCTTTGGAGAATACATTGAAACGGGGTGGTACTCGTGCGGGGCGGCCAGGTCTGAAGCTTTCCAAAAATTCCATCTTGACGTTGGGGACATTTTGTATAGGAAGCCATTCAACACAATCTTGCTGAAATCTGCCAAGAATTCCTTTGCCAACTCCCGTAAGTTGGCGTCGATAGTATCCGGAAGAGTATGAACCCAAGAAACGGTGTCGTTCACATCCAACGTGGGTTTCAGTTCTTCCCCCAACGTATGAAAAGCTGACTCCGGACTGTACCCAACAGAGCGGGATTCAATGACATGGAACCCAAGCGACTTCTTTTCTACAAGCAGGTATGGCAGCAACATCTGCTCACCATCACCAAAGCCTAAGGTTGAGGCAAAGAAATCCCATCCCTTACAAATCGTTTGCACTGCATGTGCCATCCGTCTCCCGTGCATCTCATTCGAAGCTATGTAGCCGTCGACGAACTGCACAGCTCTATGGGTTCCCTTCCCGGTCTTTCCTCTCTTCGCCGCTGGGAGATTTCTCTCCGAAGTTATACGCTTCACGAAAGAGAGATAGAGTAACTGCTGAAAACGAGTGGGAGGCCCAATCCTGAACGTAGTTCTCTTCGTCTGCTTACTGCCTGGACCATGTCGTTTGAAAAGGTCATTCCAGAAAGCCCGTTATATGAACGAGTTACCGTTGTCGACATCCTTTTCAAGACTCCAGGTAAACAAATCTCTCACGCGCCGATCAGAATTCTCGTCGTCTAGATCAGTGATACGCGTATATTTGTAGACCCTGCTCAGAAAACGCACGTCCAGACAGATCTTCGTGACTTCTTTTGCGGAGTAGTTTTGGAAAGGACCCTTGACCGCAGTGGTGATGAACTCTCGTGCACATGCCAGGTGTTCACGGTTTGATACAGCGTATTCCACAACTTCCGTGTACCCAACTTCACGCGGATTACCAGTACCACTTCTTGAAGCGGCATACGCATCTCGCAACTCAATGAACAACCCCCAACATTTCAAGAAACGCGTTGCCATGCTGGCTGAATCGAACGACTCGCTAGAGGATGCGCTAGAGGATACCGTGCCGTGGTTCTCATCGGCCAGCACACTCTGCTTAACAGTCCGAGGAGCGTCATTTCCGGTGGACGCCATGTAAGAACTGAGAATCGGAAAGGACGCGAAGTAAACGAGTATTTTGGAACGGTAGAAGTTTCGGAGATGTTTAAATGGGTGGGAAGCGTCGGAAACGTCGGGAAGCGTCGGAAACAATGGTGGAGAGCGCGGTTGCGACGGATTACCGAGAGCTGAGCCGGTAATGAAATAGAGAGACGAGAGTGGGATCTAAACACATCAAACCGGTGGGGCACCTCAGTATGTGCAGTGCATTATATGTCTAGTATGTAAAACCAACGTAGAAAACACTGGGTTCGTAGATCTTCGAACATCGCCCGAGCGCGGTGTGGGAACCGCGGTTCGCCGAGTTCATAGCCGAGATCATACCTATGATCTCGGCTATGAACTCGGCGAACCGCGGTTCCGGCACGGCGCATCTGACGAAACGCCACGTGTATACCGCCGAAAGGACCCCCCTGATGACCCCCCTGGAGGACCCCTTGCTGGCGTTTATGTGGGCAGTGACGTCGAATAAACGGGAGAGCGATGGAGACGCGGATGACACTTCGGACACATTGTGTAGCAAGCGTGGAAGACGGAGGGGAAGGGCTTGAGGAGGAGAGACGATGCGGTGGGAGCGGAGCAGCGCACGGAGGGCGGCGGCCATCGACGGGGCGTCACTTATTCACTGCCCACATAAACGCCAGCAACACCACCAGGTAGTGGTGGTGTGGGTGAGAACAGGTGCTTTGGTGCGCATTGTGTAGTAGAAGTGGTCTCCAGGGGGTCCTCAGGGCGGGTCCTTTCGGCGGTATACACGTGGCGTTTCGTCAGATGCGCCGTGCCGGAACCGCGGTTCGCCGAGTTCATAGCCGAGATCATAGCTATGATCTCGGCTATGAACCCGGCGAACCGCGGTTCCCACACAGCGCTCGGGCGATGTTCAAAGATGATGAAAGGCGGGGACAGTGGTCAACCAGGACGGAATCAGACATTGATCCAACCATTTATAACCATCAGGAACTGTACCCACACTGCTCACGTGGGCATTGCAGCCGTTTTGAACGTGAGTGGTTGCGTCCATTGTGCTCACGCGAGAAAGGGCGGAGATTCGAACACGAGCGGTTGCAACTTCACGGGAGCAAACGTACGATTTGAAGAACACCAGGACTCGTGTATATCACACACACTGGCATCATATAATGGATATGAGGGGACTGAGAAAGGTTCAAATGAGACGCTCTCGAAAGGTGAGAAAGCCTCGACGAACCATGGCACCACAACTTCGGAGCGGGACCAGAACTGCTGAACCGAACGTAGCGACGGGGAACGCATCCACAGCTATAAAGTCGAAGCCCGCACCAGGCGAAGAAGTGACCTTGTTGTTGGGAGGGGCAGGAGGGAACAAAGCAGCGATTGGGAAAGCTGTTCTCGTTGAAGTGGACGCTGGTGGAGGGAAGACAACGTTCAGAAGGGAAATGCATGGACATGCTCTGCAGGGAAAACCAGGGGAAGATGTAGTTGGTATATGGCGAGCGAAGATATCTCATGAGCTTGACACTCCCTATCCCTATCCCTTTAAGTGTACCGATGAAGATTCTGTTCCGAAGACATTGAAGGACATGAACAGGCCCGGTTTCTACGCCTGGGACCTGAACTTAATGTCTAAGGTGGGTGACGTCGTAAGCGCTGATGAAGGAGACAAGGGTGCTCCGAGTTCCAAATTCGTCGCCCCTGAGAAGCCATCGAATACTGCTGGGAAACGGGTGCGAGTGGTAGAACCTAAAACTCCATCCAGTGCCCGAAAGCGAATGCAGATGAAAGTGGCTCATGTGAAAACCCCGTCGAATGCTAAAAAACCCCAAGGCGGGAAACAAGCGCCAGTACCAAAGCTGAAAACACCATCGAACGTTCACGGTGGTGGAAAGCAGATGCAAGAATTCAAGATGACCACGACCCCAGAGAGTGCTGTATCGGCATTTCGTAAACAAACTGCTACGATTGTGCAGTCTGGAGCATCGAAGAACAGCACTGCGGAAGCTATTACTCAGGCTGGAAATCGCAGTGGAGTGACAATGGAAGTGATTGACGGGGATGAAGACGAAGACGAAGACGTGGTTCTAGTGAAGGAAAGCCTTGGAAGCAACGTCAATGAACTCTTTGATGAAGGTGATGTGATACCTCCTGATGATGTCGATACGAGTTTAGCGAGTTTGGTATTTGACTTAGATCATTACGAGTATGTGTCTGTTCAAGTCGATATTGAGCTCATTCAAGTTCCGGAAATGACTGTGAGAGGGTTGTTCCGGAATCATGTCGAGGCTCTGAAAGAAGAGATTGGACGAAAAAGCTTCTTGCAGGCACTTGGGACCATGAGCGTTGCTGTTCTGTCTCAGGATGTGTCCGAGAAGGACATAGTGCAGAACAATCGCTTGAAAGTGAATTGTGTGCTGATTGATGGAGCTCATCGTTATGTAGCACTCAAAGAGCTCTGTGAATCTATGCCCAACATTAGGAATCTATGTGGAGGTCTTTCTGTTTCGCTGTGGAAGAGAAAAGATGGACAGAAGATGACCACGAGGGAAATCTTGAGCCTTGGCAATGTGCTAAACGATGGATTGAAGCAAGCTCGTCTTATGGGTTTTGCTGACAAGGTGCATTCTATTGTGTCATTTATAAGGGTCCTGGTTGAGGAAGAGAAGAAGGACTTGAGCAAGATGACGAGGACCTCTGTCGCAGGTGCACTAAGTGTTTGCGGTATCATTGGCCAGTACAATATCAAGCATTTGGCAAGATTTGCAGAGATGGGGTTGAAGGTGGCGAAAAGTCCTGGATTGCTGGAACATTTGGAGCGGATTTGTGGGGACTACCATGAGATTGGAATTTCTTGTATATCAAGTGATGAATTCTTTACCATGGATGAGCATACAACCCACTTCACGCTCGACGCTCTGGTTGCATACTTTTCCAGCAGGCGAGTGTCGAAACTGACGGGTCGTTTTGAAGACGTACGCAAATACTTCTTTATCTGCTGCAGGAGGCTTCAATCTTTGGCAGAGAAGCTTTCGAAGAAGAAGAAAGTTACATTGGAAGAAGCGTATGCCATGAAGGTGGAAGTGACAAAGTTTGAAATGCGCACCGTTCGTGAGTACCTTGCAACACAGGCAGCACGAATTGAAGTACCTTCGAATAAGAAGCTCTGGGAAGGAAGGATTTCGAGAAGAGTCTGGATTGCTCGTGATAAGCTGGCAAAGAGTTTAGGGGTGGATATGTTGAAACCTGCCACTGGTACTACGCCGACTGAAACACAGTCTGAGACCAAAGCGGTAGACGAGTCTACAACGCAGAGAATGGCCACACGTTCGGCAAATAGGAAGGCCAAAGCGCCAGTGCGCAAGGGCTCTAAGGACTCTGATGTAGAAAGTGAAGAGAATATGCCATCGAAGACAAGAAGCATGAGGAGTTTAAGACGAAGCCGTCGACGAAGGAATGCAATGAGAGACGTGAACCCTAATCAACGGAAGAAGTCAAGGACGGAGGGTATTCAATCTGTTCAGGATGAAGCTATCAGTCATCTGCGAAGTCTTGGTGCGAAGGGGGTGAGAGACGTATTGAAAAGTCATCAGATATCCATTGGCAGCTACACACACTAAGATGGAGTACCAATTGCGGTCTCACAGGCAGAGGACACTGACCCGTTCGATGACACAGTACCGCAGGTGTTGGCGCCAGGTCTGAAGAAGGCTGAAGAAGTAGCATATGAAGGTGACGATTCGTGGCTAAAGTTGGTGAAGACCTTACCAAGCAAGTGGCCGACTGGAGTGGAGAATGTCATTAAATCTGTGTACCCGTGGATGGATGCGATACATCTCCAGAAGCAACACCGAGGCCACTTGTTGCAGCCCAAGGACTTTGAAAGTGTGCACCATGCAGTCTTTTGGCATGCAGCGTATCATGGCCATAAACTCCTGAACGCGGCAATGGGAGGCATGGAGGTCGACGAGAAGACGTTATGGGGGGATGCACTGAAGAACGACTCTCTTGCCTATGTCTATTTTGTGAAGAAGAACGTCGAGCTTCGAGAGAGAGGTTTCTGTATTCTGGACGGCTTTGCATCGGATGGAGAGTTGGTGAAGCTGACAGAAAGTTTGAGGAAGCTCATTGACGGGGATGTTAGTGTGGAATTACTGGACTTCTTCCGAAGGAACTTCGAGAGGGCTCCAGACCTTAGGATACCAGAGAACCGAATCACATGGATACCGATCATCAACGCAGATGGTGGGAGGTACATGACTACGAGAAGAGGCATAGTGGATGACATGGAGGCAGCCGTAGAAAGACATGTGCTTGTGAAGAAGAGAGCTTTACTGGATGCCCGACTGGTACAGATATGTGCTTTAATGGGTTTACAAGATAATAGAGTGGAAAAGGAGAGGATGTATGCGCCGAAGACGGGGGGGAGGGTGTTATGTACTGCAGTTGGATGCAAGCGGCAGCAGTTACATACGGATTTCCCGACCTTGGCGAATGAGGATAAGCTGGAAGAAAAGAAGAACCTGGGGTACTTTATGATGGTGTCCGGAAGTGTGTCGTTTCCAATTTGGGTATGTGAAGGGTCTCATACACACTACGCAGTTACTCCCAAGGCATTTGAAGGTTTGGCACGGGGGATGTTTGTGAGGAAGTTTTTCGTTCCACCTAGGTCTATATTTATTGGAAGAGGTGATGTGTTCCATGCAGGCGCTTCAAATGAGGATGGAAGATTCCCCGAGATTCCCTTGTTTCGTTACCATATGTACATGGTACCTGAGAAATACAACCTCCCGGATGCGGTACACCTTAACCCACACTTTCGACCTCAGTTCAAGGAGGATGAAGACCTGGTTAGTATGAAGGAGAAGAGGAAGAATCCAGAACCGTCGAATTTGGAGGAGGAGAATGATGAGGTGATAGTAGAGGAAGGGGAAGAACAGTATGAAGAAGATGACGAAGATGAGAATTATGAAGTGGAGGAGATTGAAAACGATCTTGAGGATGGCAAAGAGGACTGAGTGAATATGTGATGAAACTTTGTAGTAATCTATGTGTCGAATATAGTTTCGAAGTAAATGATCTTGTGAATCGAGAGAAAGTTTAAGAATTGTGGAAGCGACGACTCCACCCAAGATTGAAGGGTAGGATAGGATACCATACCAAACACTTCAATCCTGGAGAGCGTCATGAATATGTGGGAACTATGTTTGTAGAGAAGAGATTCTGTTTAGTTGAAACATGTATCAGTTATGTACTTATGTTCGTATACTACTTGTCTCGCACTTGGTGAATACGTCAGCCAGAAGGCAGTAGATGTTGTGTCGGGGGTCTAGGGTGCTCACCAATGGCGCACAAGTATCGCTTTGCGTTGATTCTTGTTGCGTGTTTGACGACTCCGGAGCATACAAGTAGTACAATGAACAAGGTGTTTGTGAGGAGGGGCGGGATACCTCTGTACGAACCAAAGGATTCGGGGTCCAAAGACTCGGAGAGTGTGTGTGCGAAGAAAACTGGGACCACTCTGCTCAGAAAAAGTTTGATAGAAAGCAGGAAATCCTGAAGGAACAAAGCTTTCCGGAACGAGTTTAGAATACAACGGCAGCCCTCTTCTCCGGTATACCACCCGATTGGAGAGCTGAACTATGTTGTTGAACGTATGTTTTGTAGAGAAATAGATCCCAAATGTGTTGATGAGAATGGTGAAGAAGCCGAAGAAGAAACCGCCGGGGAAGAAGGAAATACATGCAGTTTTGAGAGAATCCATGACATCGATTGGAGGAGGACGGAGCTGATAGGTGACGAAGATAGAGAGGTTGAGGACGATAAGCCCACCGATGCCCATGCCGAGGTATTTATTCCTCAGTGCCGAAACGGTGCTGGATGTGTGCGACGGAGTCATAGGACCATATGCGAGTCTACCATATCTTGTGGCGTGAAGAGAGAATGCCAATTCAAACAGAATAATGTGAAACATAGTTTCGAGCATGCTGTACAGGATGGTGAATCCCAGTTGTGTTCGGCGGGAGGAGCGATCGTAGAGAAGAGCGTGTGTTGTGAGAGGCTTTATAATCCCATAGAGAGCTCCTATGGCTACTGAAACGAAGAGGGAGAATGCCAAGAGAGAGGATAGCGAGAGCATGTTCAGGGGATTATGTGAATAAGACCGAGCCTCTGACATGTAGTTGGGTAGCTCTGAAAAATTCCCAATTGTGTGGAAGAAGGGAGGATGTTCAAGGATTCGGTCATGAATTGAAACTTCGTGAGGTATGTCATAAACATCACTGAGTTCATCCAGCAGTTCGGGGGATAAAAGGGTCTGGACTCCTCGAACCGTGGCTTCCCCGGTGTCAACGTCGTACTTCAGTTGAAGGCAGTCGTCAAAGGTGATGTATGTCCTATGGGGAAATGCGTTGAGATGGATAGGTATGAGAGCAGTTTGGTTGCGAAGCTGTACATGCGATACCTTGTGGGTGTTTTGGAAGGCCATTGTGAGCTCTGCTGCCTGTGAGTAGGTAGGAAAGAGGAGAAGAAATGAAGAAAGAAGGGGCGAGGAGGAGATATATTTATTGAGAACGAAACGAGCAGATATTACCTATAAAGAGGTGTATCGAAGGAGCTATATCTATGTTTTGTTTCCTTTAAGGCTTGTAAATTTGAAGTGAAGAAGGTGTTCATAAACGAGTGGCGAACTTAGCTTCTGTGATGGAAAAGCTATGAAGAGACGGAGTACATGAAGAGTAAAATGTAGGGCGATGAAGAGGACGGAAGAATCATGATATGATGGTAGTGGTAGGATTTCATTTCATATACTACTGGCATGAACCATGTATGAAAAGGGACGCCCTTCTCGCAACGGTTGGGAGAACATGGAGAATGAGAAGCATAGAGAGTGTTCAGAAGTGCAGAATTGTGCTAGTAAATATGAAAATAATTGCGATGCAGAGGTTGGACGGATATGAGCGGGTGCGGCGGTACTACAGTGTCATGGGACGAAAGCGTCTACCCTTGGTACACCGTGATCGGTTTGCGAAGGAACGATCAGCGATTTCTGTTCTTTTCGGCTTCTCTGATTTCTCTTCTTTCGATATCCCTTTTGCTCTTCTACCAGATCTTCTACCAACGCGACCATGAGCGATGACGATTCGCGTTCGAACATTAGGTGGCCGTGGGAGTCGGACGAAGGGGTACGGTCGCACAAGAAGTTAAAGAGTGTGTTCGAGGAGGAGGAAGAAAAGGACGAGCTGGACTGGTGGGCCACTGCAGTGCTGGGGTGTGCCGGAGCGATGGGGACGCGCATGGGAGAGGACGTGGGTCGACTGACGAAGAAGGTGACAGGGTTCGTGGTAAGGGAACTGAGGGGGATGAAAGAGGAGCAGAAGAAGATGATGAAACGCATTGAGAATCTGGAGGGGAGCTCGAAGGAGGTGAATGGGAGGAAGAAGGGCGGGGTAGGGGGTGTGGAGGGAACGCCGGTAACTCCGGCGCCGAAGACGAAGATCGTGAACGGTGTTGGGGTAGGAGTGTGCATCGGAAGCGAGGACGAGGATGCGAGAGACTTTGTACCGGCGACGGATAGTTTTGGGGCGGATGAGGTGATGGAGAAAGAATTGGTGAGGAAGAGAGGTCTGAAGAGGAAGGTTGGCGAGAAGAGACCGATCCAACCGAGGAGTGTGGGGTAGAAGAGGATGAAATTCAGCCGAAGGTGGAGAACAAGAAAGAAAAGGGGATAGTAAGAAGAGGACACGGGTTGGGTTCAGGACTGTTCCGAAGCCGGTGTGGAAAGGGAGCAGTGTTGTTGGATACGAGGAGAAGTGGAGCTGAGAGGATGTTGTAGAGGATGAAGAGGAAACGGTTGAGAATGATGATGGGAAAGAATTTCGTACGCTATCATTCGCGGATGTGGAGGTAGAGGAAGGAGATGAAGGTGCTTTACTTTGATTGAGGTGATACAGTAGTTGCCGGGATGATGGAGGTAGAAAAGCGTTGGGGGAATGGATGTGCGCAACTACCATTTCATGAATGTTGTACTAGCCAGAGTTAGTTTACATTCATTATTTGTGTTTATTTGCAATCGACAAGTATGCAAGTGCCGTTGGTAGCTTCCAGATCGAGCTACCACCTAATCCGTCTGAGTATACTAGGTACAAAAACTTTCATGTCATGGAGGTGAACTAGCAATTATGTCCGCTTTCACTCATTCTACAAATTCTGTAGTATTGCTTGAATAAATGAAAGTATGGTATCCAAGAATTTTTTCTTTTGGCTTGCACATGCCGTACATTCAATTCTTTGCACATTTTTTAACGATTTAATCCACAAAATAGCATTCTAGCCTCTTGACATAGCGTTCCGGAAACACAAACGATACTATCCTAGGGACGTTTCTGTTGTTTGCTCCGTTCCCTGATGTCTGAATCTGAAACAGTTCGAGTTTGTTCTCTGCTGCTTTCTTTCTTCGCAACGAAGTATGGGAGTGCTCGCTTTCAGAGCCATATACAGAGACATCAGTGGAGTGATTTCCACTGGAAAACATGTTGACTTCAGAATCTAATTGAAATTGTGACACCTGAGCGCCTGAAACCATCAGGCAAGGAGTGCAATCCGCGAAACCGGCATCTGCTTTCAGACAAAGCGATGCACGCTCTTGTTTCTGATCCGCAATGTGAGCAACAAGCCTGGGGGATATACGCACGTCTTCAACTAACAGGCCAATATGAGAATAACGGGCGACATCGGACACGAGAAGAAACAGAAATCTTTGCAGAAGGGTCAGCCTCTCATTTTCATATGAGTAGGACCGCGCTTATCACGAGTTTGATCGAGAAAAGTTGCAATTCCTACTTCTACCAACTGTCTTGATCCGCTTTTGACGTTTGAAAGACGAACACGAATGTTATTTGCACTCTGAGAGCCGGAGTTCGAAAGAATATGGCCGTCGATGTACAAGTCGAAAACCAAAACGTTTCTTGTTGAGTTCAAATCTTTCGTGTACTCTTTGATAGCCTTTGAGTCACATATTGACGAAAACCTTCGTTCTCCACCAACCGTTCCCTCTGAGTAATCCTCTATTTTTGTAACTCCTCCTGCAACACTCAAGAGCTCGAGGAGAACAGGCAACAATGGACGAAAGACTCCAGTCTTGTTTACTCTAAAGTCTGTGGAAATAAGCGCTTGATGCCACCCTCCCTTACCACGGAAGACTTTCTCCACTTAGAAAGATATGTGGCAAGCTCTTTCGCAGAACCAAACTCGTGTGAGACAAACCGATATGGTGCAGGTACCCTGGACTCTAATCGCGTAACTGTTGTGGACAGCAACTCCGCAGACCCAGATAACACACAGAATTCTCCACAGTATGTCAAAAGATCAATCGATGCTGGGTGCGGAGTCTCCAGGCTAGGCTGCAGAGTCTCAAATTGCGCAAATAGAGGCACAGAATGAGCTAAAAAGGATTTTTAGAAGTTCATTACATCCCAAGACACATCACGCTCTTGGTTTTGAGGGACATCATCTGGTTGCGTATCTGCAGAAACGTAGTCGGGGAATTGCTCCTCATCCGTTTCGTGCGCGTCTAAGAGATCCTCACTAATGTCCGGTCGACATGTTGTGCTGTCCATAACAGTCGGCTCTTCGTGAACGGGATGGGAAGGACGCAGATTGTTCGAACCAGAGCCTCCCGCTCTCCAGACATCTTTGTGTGAGTGACTCACGTGACGATTCAAGTTTTCGAAGTCTCAAGGCTCGGACTTGGCAGATTTGAAGGATACCTTGGTGCTGTTTACGAATTCATTCACTGTTATGAAAAGGAAACCATTCGATGTAAGGTATTCGGTTAGTTATCGCTTCGTTCACGTATTGAGCTGAAAGCATGGATCTGCATTTGACATTTAAGTACCTTGACGTTCCTGCCTTGCCGTATTCGAGAACGTACGAACTCTGGAGTGTACGTCATTTCCGAGCTTTCCCCATCGAAAACTTCACTTCGACCGCTGCTGGATCTTCTTTCTTTGTGACACACCACAGAATGCCACATCTTACCGCAATCAAGCGTAACAACCCTGCAAACGGCAATGAAACTAATAGCCAAGAAAAGAAGGCGCGAACGGGGCCTGCTGCGCAGTCAAGCTCGGGAAGGGCGGGTAATTCACCTGCCGTTGTGATGGCCAATTCTTCTCTCCGGAGTGAAGCTCGCATACCAGCGCCCGTGTCCCGCTTTCTTGCTGATGAAAGCGACGAGGACATTCCAATCGTACAGCTCAGTTCAATCGCTCGTGGGCGGGATTCTACAATTCTTGGCAGGTCACAACAGAGGTCTTCAAGAGTGTTAGGGCAACCATCAGAAACAACAAACGCTGTTGGTGATACGCTATATCATAATGAAAGCTCTGATCTACCACGCACGTACATCGAGAGAAGAGCTCCCCAAGGACGTCTTCGTTTCTCCCCATCAGCTGCTATTCGTCCAGGCCAGGCGCAGAGTTCTGCTGTACAGGGCGGGATTGTCAGGAATACTGAGACAGGGGCTTCGGCTGCTCCGAACATAGAAGGAAGCGTACCAGATCGTGGAAAAACTAGTATGAAGAGGAATATTAGTAGTGTAAACACTCTAGAGCTGCAATGTCAACAATCTGAACTGGTCTCGTCCGTGAAACATTTGAAGGGTCACGTTATTGAGCGTCTGGATCACATGTCGGGACGTTTGGATGTGATATGCGAGGAGTCCAAGAACACCGCCCGTGAGAAAGCTGAATGGAGGGACAGAGATCTTTTCGAAGTACGAAGGATGGGGGATGGGGTATCGAAAACACAGGTATCAAGCGAGGACCCCCAATCTCAGATCCAGAAAGTAAGATGCTCCGAAACCAATTCACAATATACTGTTGATACCTTAGAAAGCTAACCAATTCCGATTTATGTTTTCTCTAATTGAAACATTGATGTTAGAACATTGGGTCTGAGGTTGAACAATGGTTGAGAACGTGAACGATGGTGACGGCCGAGGAGAAGTTGGGCAGTCGACCAGGGTTTATATGGAGAATCGGACCTTCGAAAATAAGGTCGCTAACGCATGTTTCTAGAATATGCCTCAAACTAATGTGTCTATGAGTACTGGCCCTTGCGACGGAATTAGTGTAGAAGCTGTGCGTAGAAATCGACAATGGAGTCTTCTAGAAGCTTCTAGAAGTTCCTGCAACGTGTCCATTTGTAGAAGTTCCAGCAAGGCACCGAAACTATGAAGTCAGTCATGACGTCAACTGACGAGGCAGACATCACACGGGACATGTCTTGGTAACATTATGACACCTAATGTCAAACAAACACTCTGAGGATCATTAGGATACCAAATCGGATAGCTAGATCACGAGGAATTCAAAGAAAGCATCAAAACATTAAATGACTAAATAAAAGCATAACAATATAACAATTTCAAATAAAAATATGACCAGAATTAACGAAATCCTAACATCACTTCCCCCATTAAGGAAAGTCGTCCCGACTCGCTAGTTGTTGGGCGTACCATTCGGAATAGGGTGATTTTCAAACTCTCCTGGAGGGTTGGGGAAGAGAGCCATATCGGAACGCGGTTCAAACGTTATGGAAAGATCAGTATTATCTCCAAATTCCTCGATGTCTAGAATAGCACTTTCAATTGTATTCAAGAATGTGTCTCCGGGATCCGGCGAGAGGTGACCAAACTGAGATACCAGGTAAGAGAATAGGAATAGAACGAACTCTTCATGAATATCTTCAAGTAAGCCATCTTCATGAGCTTTGAATAGCTTTCTTAGCATGATTCTCTGGTGTCAGAAATGGTCCTCGAATTTGCAGAAAGGCAAAGCAAATATGACATGAGGCCCATGCAAGACGAAATCTCTCGAAAAGTTCATCGGTAATATCATCAAACCAGGTTAGCATCCTCCTTCCGCCAAGAACTATACGGCTGTAGAACTGACTTGTATTGTCGAGTTGCAGATTGTTTGGGAAATTCGGCTGTCCGTTGTTCGCCATTGTTCGTGATGGTTGGTTACTGGGCCCGGGTACGTTCAGAGATTGTGGCTTCTTTTATACTGTTCTAGGAGGTCACGACAGTTCTTGAGTTCGCATTCAGGGAGCCACATATTTTCGTGATTGGGATAGCCAAGCCATTTGACAAGGTATTCTGACTTGCGTTTCCGTTTTCGATGATTAAGAATTGCTTGTACTTCATATTCTTCTGTTCCGTCAGATAGTTTGATAGCTGTGGGCTTTGGCTGGGATTTCCTTATGATAGAGTCCTCGCGGTACCTTCTGAGTAGTTGACAGTGAAACACATCATGTATTCTTCTTTGCTTCATGACAGGTCCTATATCAAGTCGAAAGGTATCTAGGCTCACTTGTTCAGTGATTATGAATCGACCACAGTAGTTGACTCCCAACTTGTTTCGTGGTCCTGTTTCGTCCATCTTGAGGTTTTTAGTTCAAAGCATGACTTGGTCACCAACTTTAAAGTCGCAAGGCGTTCTTATCTGATGGTAGTACGTTTCAGAGTACTTGTTTATCCAGGAGATTTGGTCTCGTGCAAGCTTAACAGCCTCCGAGATACCTGTCAAAAAATCAGAAGCAGCTTGATTCTGGGAGGTAATTATGTCCATTGGAAGAACTCGTGGTTCTTCCCCATATTTGAGAAGGAAGGGAGTAAATGACGTGGTAGAATTGACTGAAGAGTTGTAAGCAACTTCAAATTGAATGAGATGCTCGTCCCAATTATTCTGTCTGTAATTGACAAAACATCGGATCATTTCTTCGATCTTCTTATTCATTACTTCGGTTTGTCCATCAGTCTGTAGGTGATATGCTGATGATGGCTTCAAATTTGTGCCAAGTGATCGGAATACTTCCTTCCAGAACTTACTGATAAATATCGAATCTCTATCGGATACTGTGGCATCAGAAAGTCCATGATGACGATAGATATTCTCGAGATATAGCTGGGCTGTTTCGACAGCCGTAACATTCTTGGTTGTGGGTATGATACGTATAAGTTTCGAAAGGCGATGAACTACGACGTAAATGGCACTGTTTCCGGACTTGGTGCGTGGAAGTGGAGTAATGAAATCCATTGTGATCTGAGAACACTTTTTCAATGCGGGTTTTAAAGGCTGGAGATATCCATGGGGCTTCTTGGTAATTGGCTTCGTCTCTTGACACTTGTGGCATGTCTTCGTGTACGTTTACACGTCCTTTCTCAGGTTCTTCCAAACGTAAGATTTCCAAATTCTTCTTAATGTCTTCTTAAATGCCATATGTCCTGACGAAGGGAGATCATGATTCTCGAATAAAACCTTAGTTCTGATTTCTCCACTCGGTACACACAGCTTATTCTTGAAGTAGAGAAGATTTTCTTTTCGTTCAAATGGGAGTTCAGGGTTCTTGTAAGCACCAGAGAATTCATTGTCATTCTTGTATCCTTCTGTGAATGCGCGCATATCCTTCTTAGATATTTCACCAATAAGAGATAAAGAATTTAACTGGTTGGATCTGGAGATTGCTTCATCTAGTAGACCGAGGTTACTAGCCAGCGGATCTTCAACATGCTTAGGATATCTTGAGAGAGCATCTGCAACTATGTTGGATTTTCCTTTGATTGGTTCGAAAGTGAAATCAAACTCAACGATCCTTTCAAACCATCTTACTTGACGTTGGGAAAGAGTTGGTTGTGTTTGGAGATACTTCAGTGGAAAATGATCTGTACGCACTTTGAAGCGTTGTCCATGTAAGTAGACTATCCAAACTCTTAACTTGTCTACAACTGCAAGACGTTCTCGCTCGTGGGCCGCGTAGCGTTGCTCGGCTGGATTCAAGGTTCTTGAATGAAATGCAACAGGTCGGGCAATACCGTTTTCTACTTGTTCCAATACTGCTCCTAGGGCATACTGAGATGCGTCCGTGGTTACGATGATAGGCAGCTTTGGGTCAAAATGACGGAGCACAGGTGTACTCGAAACTGCTTCTTTCAGATTTGTGAAAGCGTTTTCTTGGTCCCCTCCGCACTTGAATGGGTTCTTTCCACACAGAGCGGTTAGTGGTTTTGATATTTCGAAGCACTTCTTAATGAATCGTCGGTAGTAATTAACAAGTCCAAGAAAAGCTTGAACATCGGTCTTATTCTTCGGTGTTTCCCAATTTTTGGTGGCTTTCACTTTTTGTTTCTCTACTGATATGCCGTCTGGTGTAACAACATGCCCGAGGTATTCAACTTCCTTCTTCAGAAATTCGCACTTTGAAAGCTTCCCATACAGCTTATGTGCGCGAAGCTGGTCGAATACTTTTCTGATATGTTCCAGGTGCTCCTCTACAGTTTTGCTGTAAATCAGAATGTCGTCAAGGTACAATAGAACAAATTTGTCCAAGTGATCTTTCAGTACATTGTTCATTAAGCTCATGAAACTTGCGGGTGCGTTTGTGAGACCAAAAGGTAAGACGAGAAACTCAAAAAGTGACCATACCTGGTTCTGAATGCAGTCAAGGGAATGGAGGTATCCGAGAGTCTAATTTAGTGATAACCGCACCTTAAATCGATTTTTGAAAATAATTTTGCGCCACGGAGCTGGTCAAAAATATCATCAATCCTTGGAATAGGGTAACTGTTTTTGATGGTCAACTTATTGAGGGCTCGGTAATCAATGCAAAGTCTTAGGCTTCCATCCTTTTTGGCTGAGAGTAGAACAGGGGCACCCCAAGGGCTTGAACTAGGTCGAATGAAACCTTGTTCCAAAAGTTCATTGAGTTGCTTCTTTAGCTCTTTCAACTCCTTATTTGACATTCTATATACGCCTTTCTTCTGAGGTGTTGCTTCAGGGGATAGCTTGATATGAAAATCTTGTTCTCGGTGAGGGGGTAATCCTTTTGGTAATTTCTCTGGAAATAGGTCCTTGTATTCTTCAAGTAGTTCTTTAACTTCATGATCATTCGCTGGTTCATAGGTTTCTTCTTTTGAAGGCCCAAGTGTTACGAAAAATACATGGAGCTTCCTTCGAAATGACTTCTTGATTGTGTTCACAGAAATTAACTTTTCGTTCTTTTTAATGTTTGCTTTGATGAAAATGGTTCTGGAGTTGTGAACAAAAGAAATTTCATTGGTTCGGTGGTTGATATAGGGGTTATATTCATATAGCCAGTCTTTTCCTAAAATGACGCCATATCCGTATAATGCACATATTGCGAAGCGTCTCTTTTCTCGTAGTTCTTCAATCTGGATATCTACTCCATCTTCCCGGGTTTCTTGGAGCACAGTAATGGAGCCTTTGGCCATATCGGCTTCATAACTAGTGTCAATGGTTGGGATCTTCATGCTTTTGCAGATGGCTTTGGACAAATAACTGATTTCGGAACCGTTATCGAACAGAGCCGTACATTTTCTGCCTTTGATGAATACATGTGCAAGGAGTACTCCAACAGAGGGGGTTTCAAATGGTGACGCTAAGCGTGAGGTAAGATGTTTATGTCTTCCGTTGCTTGATATTTTTTCTTGGGTACGATGGTTATCTGCAGATTCAATGAGTACAGGGTTTGCTGGCTTAATCGATGGTTGTGCTCCGATGGAATTCAGTGGGGTGCCATGGTGGTTCGGTGGAACTGACGTGGGTTCTTCAAATGACCCTGGAGGCAGTTTCTCTGGGAGTGTTTTGGGCACTGTTTATCGCGTGCCATGTGTCCAGGTTGTCGACAGCGGAAACAGAGTCCCAACTTTCGACAGTTCTCGCGCTCTTCCCTGGTTAACTTCTTCAGCTTCATATTTCCGATATCCATGGGTACCGGTCTTTGAGATGATCCAGAGCACACCAAGTTGCCTGCCAAATCGCGCCTGTCCACCCCTTCGGAAAGCAGATTCCACCCGCTCAGCGTCTTTCATGGCATCAGTCAAAGATTTGTACTCATTGGTGCAAAGCTCTTTCCAGATGTAACTTTTCATGCCTCTGGTATATCTGTCGATTTGCTCTTCCATACTGATGTTGGGGATTTCGAGCACAATCTTGAGGAAGTCTTCATTGAACTGTTGAACATCTTTGTACTGCTTCCACTTGCTTAATTTTTCTCGAGCAAGTTTCTCTTTGTTGACAATAGTAAATCGTTTTTGGAGATGTTCAAAGAATTCTTCAAGGGTTTGCAGCTCCAGTCCATTTCTTTGCTGGGCGAGATACCACTCATGAGCAGCTCCACTGATGTAATTAAGCGCAATCGTTAATGCTTTGTCGTCGGGGGTTCCATCAAAATAATTGCGAATATGAGTGATCCAACTGTCAATGTCTTGCTTTCCAGTGAACGTTGGGGGCTTGTTGATCTTTGGATTCGTGGATGGGCTGTCCTTATTGGCTAGGACACTGAGTGAGGTCTCGAGAGCGGATATCTTTGTTTGTGTTTCTTGCTTCAACAATTCCATCTGAGCCCGTGTTTCATCAAGCGCGCGAGCCATACTTTGGATCAATTGGCCTGCAGGCACCTGTTGGGGTGTGCCTGGGTTGCCTTGAGGGGTCGTCATGGTATGAGTTGCGCGAATGAAAAACCTTTGAAATTGGCTCACACAGGGGTGTTGCCAAAATAAATTGTCTAATTTTTCGAAAAGTACAAATCAAGCCTCGCGCTGCCACTTTAAAAAATTGCAATTTGCAGGTTGCAGACAAGCAGTGCCGCGCGCCTGGCCTAGTGGGTAGACGGCGCGGGTGCGATTTCAGAGGTTCTAAGTTCGATTCCCTTCGCTGTAAGTTGCAATTGCAGCCGGAGTGGTTCAATTAAGGTTTCTTCAGTTCAATTACAAAGCGTTAAGCGACTGGGAAGATAGTAAGCCCTGTACGGCGACTTCTCCCTTGATAATGCTAAGTAATACGAACGTAGCGGAAACTGGAACACAACCACAAACAATAGCTTCAAGGGTAAAACAACCGATTCTTGGAAACTTTTGTCAACACAAGGTGTTTACGTTATAATTTACTTAAACTAACGCTGTTGACGTCGGTTATCCTTATTGACAGCTGCTTGGTGCTTGCGTCCACCTTGGTGATCCTCGTAGTGCTTCCAATTGTTGAATGACAGAATTCCACAATCGTAAAAGCCGGGTGGTGAGCGCTTGTTCAGGAGCTTGTTGCGGTGTCGGCTACCAGACAAAAGTTCGCGAAGTTGCACTCGGCTATTGAAACGGAGTTCACGCTCGTCACACCGGGAAGTCTTCACGCGACGTCGAAGGTTACGTATACGGTGTCGCTTGATTCGATCGGTGGCCACGCGAAGGATTTGGATATTAGCCGCGTCGTCTATAGGGAGCAGATGACGTGGAGTATCCTCGGTAGCCTCGGTAACCGATCGGTTCCTTGAAATCGGATTGCTGTCAACAGGATCGGGTTGTTGACGAGCTGGTGACGACGGTGGTGACGGTGTGTATGGATGTGGTGTACTCGGTTCCAAGGAGGACACAGCAGCGGAAACAGGGGTTTCGGTGGTGTTGACAGGGGGTGGCGGCGGTGGCGGCGATGACGGCGGTTCGGTGGATATTTCCGTGTTCGTATAGAACGACGGCGATGACGGCGGTACTTGGGATCGGCGTATTGAGCTCACTGGAAACACCCAAATTGGGTCAGAAATCAACAGTCAGTAATGAGCTGGACGTCTGTGGCTCATCCAAACCTAGGGAATTTTGTATAGCAAAATAAAATAGGGCTGGATGGTCAATCAGTTTCAAATGAGCGCAATACTTACTTGCGATGGCTACCAATGTTAGAACACTGGGTCTGAGGTTGAACAATGGTTGAGAACGTGAACGATGGTGACGGCCGAGGAGAAGTTGGGCAGTCGACCAGGGTTTATATGGAGAATCGGACCTTCGAAAATAAGGTCGCTAACGCATATTTCTAGAATATCCCTCAAACTAATGTGTCTATGAGTACTGGCCCTTGCGACGGAATTAGTGTAGAAGCTGTGCGTAGAAATCGACAATGGAGTCTTCTAGAAGCTTCTAGAAGTTCCTGCAACGTGTCCATTTGTAGAAGTTCCAGCAAGGCACCGAAACTATGAAGTCAGTCATGACGTCAACTGACGAGGCAGACATCACACGGGACATGTCTTGGTAACATTATGACACCTAATGTCAAACAAACACTCTGAGGATCATTAGGATACCAAATCGGATAGCTAGATCACGAGGAATTCAAAGAAAGCATCAAAACATTAAATGACTAAATAAAAGCATAACAATATAACAATTTCAAATAAAAATATGACCAGAATTAACGAAATCCTAACAAGTGAGCTCTTTCTGCAGAAGGCAGAAGCCGCGAAGATATGTTACCAGATCAATACAGCGCCTTTTAAACACATCCTACACATAACGATAGAATCTGACTCAACAACCGAATCCGACCTTACCTTCTTATGTATTTGGAATACGTTCGCCTGAAGACTGCAACGGATTTTCTGCTGCCCAATGGGGGAACCGACTTATTTGTATCCGCTACAGCAGAAATTTACTGGAGTTCCGCACCACTCTTTCAGGATCCAGCTCGTTTTGTCCTAGGCGAGACAGCTAGCACGGACGATATTCGATCGTTTCTGACGGCGCAGGTTAACATACGTCGTCGCGGAAAGAACTATTCACAAAGAGTTGAAGCGTTTATTGCAGGAGGTCAAAACAGGTTTCAAGATAGATTCAGATCTAAAGTTGTACGTCTTCTTTCTCAATAAACATAAGTAATACGACTATTCGGCATGGTCAAACTGCGAACTAACAAATGGTTCTGGTGAATGCGATCAGGTTTCGACTTTCATGTCTTGCTCGCTTTTTTCAGATCCTGAAGCTAATGCTCTTCGCTCGAGGACGTCTACGGAAGAAGAAAGAAAGGAGGCAGCCAAGTACATTCTGAGTAACAAGAGCTATCTAATTGAACCGTTATAGCTCCGTGCGTGGCGTGAGTGTTCTGTAGCCTCCAGAAAAGAGACATTCGATATCGCTCTTTCAGCACTTGCTTCTCTTTCTAGTCTTCTCCCTGCTCATAACACAAGCCACCTTCGGCCTAACCGGGAAACGATAGAAACTGAAACCGTTATGTGTATCTATTCGCTCGGATTTGTGGTTATGAAGGTACGTAATATAATATCGCTTATCAATGAATGAAATCTTTCCTAACCATTATCGATTTTTTTTGCAAAGATCGTGAAAGCGTTGGAGACGATTGTCCTGGAACATCACAGGAACTACAGGTCCTCGCATGAGCCGTACTGGGCCAAACAAGTTTTAGAGTTGGACAGGCTTCTGAAGGAGGAAAATGGTATTGATGTTGGGATTGAAGTGCCTTTGTCTGAAACCAAAGTCTTGTTTGGAGACATAGTTGTGAATGGGCTTTTGTCGCACGAAGCAATTCAAAACTTGCAAAACCGAATAGTTGTGTAAGGTGCTAGATGATAACGATAGAATTTTTGCTGGTTTGTGCGTTGTAGTCATAATCTTTGTTTTTGTGCTAATGCTCTATGTGTAAATGAGCATTCCTGATGTGTTCTGTCAAAATTGTACTTCTAAAAGTTTCGATGGTGGAAAAGTGGTAGACCTAAAGAGTATTTGTATTGAAACAATACGATAGACGTTTTGGAAGGTTGCGACGGAACCTCAGTGTGGGTTTCAGGCTATCTCCACCGCGAGAGTCTATTCGATACATATTCGAGCGACTATTGGTGCACTTTATCCACCGTAATTGGCTGTTCAATACAGTAGAGAGCACCGTTTAACTGGCGCTCTAAACCAAGGTGCATCCCCACCGCGATCGTTTGATCACATGGGCTATCGTTCTCCAGCGAAAGAGCGATGCAGACTATACTAGACAGTGATGCATCTGATGATGATGAGATTGTCTTGAACTCGTTGCAAACATTTTTCACAGTTTTCCACTCCCAAGAAAAGAGCATAGGAGGCTCAAAGGCAGGAAAAGCCGCAAACATGCCTCGCAACTTCGACGAAGCGTTTCAAAGATTGATGAAAGACTACTTCTCACCTAATCCAACCTACAATGACTCCCAGTTTGAAAGAAGATATCGCATGTCGCGGTACCTATTTCAGCGAATACATGATGCAATCACTGGAAGAGATATATTCAAAAGAAGATCTTACGCACTGGGAAAAACAGGAATTCACCCTTTGCAGCGAATTGTTCCCTCTCTACGAATGCTTTCGTATGGAGTAGCAGCGGATAGTCTTGATGAATACTGCGGGCTCTCCGAACCGTGCGTCCTACAGTCTTTGAGGGCATTCTGTAGGGCAATCATCCAACAGTTTGGGACGGAGTACTTACGACAGCCTACTGAGGCAGACCTACGCCGCATTATGTCAATCTATGCTTCCAGGGGAATGCCAGGTTGTATGGGATGCATTGATTGCAAACACTGGAAATGGCAAAACTGTCCTACTGCTTGGGCTGGCATGAATAGTGGAAAGGAATCGAAACCTACAATAGTTCTGGAAGGAATAGCAGATTCTGATCTCTGGATATGGCACATGTTCTTCGGATCACCTGGTAGTAATAATGATATCAACATACTAGACACATCCTCTACTATTACCTCAATTATGAAAGGCGAGTTTCCTCATCTCTTTGAATACGAAATCAATGGGAGGCGTTTTAATCTTCCGTACTACCTATCAGACGGTATCTATCCTAATTGGGCGCTTGTCCAGAAGACGATTCAAGAACCTGGTAACAAGAAACAAAAAAGGTACTCCTCCTGGCAGGAAAAGCTACGCAAGGACGTTGAAAGAGCCTTTGGTGTACTTGTGAAACGATTTCAAATACTTGACAGACCTGCACGGGTGGTACAGAGACGGTTTAGCAATCGTAATTCGTACCTGTGTATTCCTACACAACATAATTGTAGAGGACAGTCGTGATGCTTATAGGGGTGGATTTGGTGGCGAAATGGACTTTGACGAGGCAAAGAAGATAATGAACGGAAAAGAGTTTCGTTGGTTTAATGACCCTACAAGCCCAGGCGCACAAGTCTTGGCACAGGGAAGTCGGGCTGGGCGTGCTGCACAACGAGAGGACTCGGTTACTGACAATCATGAGCACTTCGCTCTAAAGGCGGCGCTCATTGAGCACGTGTGGGAACAATTAACCACTACTCTCTTCTCATATGTTCGCGCCTCGCTCCGCGGCGAGCGCAAAGTCCGCAGCGGAGGTTCGCGATGAGAGAGGCGAGGAGCGGACCGGGGCAAAGGACTCGCGGAGCGAGGCGTGACGCTTGAGTTGGTCACACCATTTTCCACTTCAGTGCTCTGCAGTAGAGCAGCAACGGCGAGCTTCTCAGAGTCCGATATGTTCTGCGACCGTTTAGTACAAACAGCATTGGTATTCTGCCGCGATTCTTTGTCACTACTACCAGCATTGGAGTTCGGTGGCATCCTCTTTCGGACTGAATTGTCTTTCTTCTCGAAAGTGACTGGGTCTTTTGTGTCTTTTTTCTCCAGGAGAGACAATATGCGCTTCATGTGTAGCTTTCTCGTAGCTCTGAGAAATGCTCTCTTTCCTTCCAGGTCCTTCGCACTGGTTAAGAGATCATCTGTGGTCATGAACAGTGATATCGCATTCCTTTCCTCCGGTATTTCCGCTTTCCTTGCCATCGTCTCCGCAATGTCCTTCATGCTTCGCGCCATGTTCTCTTCCGTTCGAGCACATTTCGCTTTGTCTCTACCAGGCAAGCTGTTGGCCATCTTACGAGACTTATTAGGACTGGTTTTATCTTCTACCGGCATTGCTTCGCCAAACTGAAGCTTGGCTTTGGCCATTGTGGCGCCACTGTTCACATCAATCTGGAGGTTTTCGTCCGGAGAGTTGCATCCTTCGACGATTGGAACATCGCCCTCTTTGTTAGTAGGACTGGAAATTACGACTTCCCATTTTGGATGCATCTTCAGGATCTTCCACGCTTGCAGATTAATCCACTTATTCTGATCAAAGCTACGCATATGGTAGTCCACTTTGTTAACAATACCTAGATGAATCGCAACCGCCATTGAAATAATATCCTCCTCTACAACACCTGTAGGATTGGCGTTGTACACTCTGCGTAATGAGGGCCTAAACTTCTGACCGTTTGCTGATATTTCCCCGAACTTCTGCTTGCAGCTTTCGACGCTGCGAAATCCGTACCTACCAGGACATTTGCGATCTGCATCGTACTGGGTAAAGCGTTTTTGAACTGTTTGATAGAATGCCTTTCTGGTTTGGTCTTTACCAACAATGGGATCGGTAGAGGCATAGATCTAAGCCCGAGCGAGTGCAGCACGCTCTTCTTTTTGCCATGTACGTCCAACGCCCATTTGTTGTGATGCTCTCGAGACGAGAAGATGTTTTGAAACTCAATGCAAGGTTTCGTTAGTCGAGAGGAGGCAACAGCGCATGAATGGAAGTTGAAGTGGTAGCACACTGCGCTTTACCCGCCAAAATGTGAGGTCATTGGTTTGCATCTATTCAATAGCCTTTCCATTCCATTTGTTCTCTATTTGGAGTATGGTTTCATGTCAAAATGAATGGAATGGATTTCAATTTTTTCATTTTCATCCACGGTGGGGATGAAAGTACTGCCGAAAATGAAAAAATCATGAATACACTTCATATCCGCCGCCGCGGTGGAGACAGTCTCAGAGGAGAACGCAGGATATGCACCTTTAACTGTTCCAATTGGTGTGGAGCAAAACCCCAGCGATGGGATCGTCTTTCAAGGCGTTAGAGTCCTTGCCCTCTAGACGGGGTGAACTCAGCGGTGAGCCCTCCGAACACGGATAAAGCGGGTGTGAGACAGCCCGTGGTACGGGATATACCTACGGAGGTTGAGGGGTGAACGGGCCTGATCCAGGAGTCCGGCGAAAAGTGACGGGATAGTCGAGAGGAAAGGTACCGAAGAGCGGTGTAAGCCCTAGGTAGAAAGGGAAAAAGAATGGAAAAAACAAAGGAGGAACCCTCGGCGAGGCGTGCGAAAAGCGGCAACAGACCCGGCGACGGGAGACGGAGGTTTTGTATTAAGCCCACACGGCAATAACTCCATACAGAGACGGAAAACCCACCTGACACAGGTAAGCAGTAATCTGCAAGTAAAGACAAATAAAACAATGGTCCGAAGACGGAAACAAACCCGAGGGCAACAGCTGTGTAGGTCAGTAGTGCCTGAGTGATCCCGAGGGATGAATCTAGTTCGTACCGTACGCGGTGACCCTCCTGAGGAAGTTGTGCACTTCGCGCAGGCGAACGTAGTTCAGAGCCGAACTCGGTTACCCTTTACTGAAGGAAGGGGTGACCGGGAGGTCACCCCTTATATCGTAAGCGATAAATTGTTTAAACTAAATTAAATAATCTAATGCACACTTAGGCAGGTCCATACACGTGGTGCACGTGACAACCCGCGGCGGCGGCCAGTAAAATATCCGAAAATCATACCAAAACATGTGTGAACACACCCATTCCTGCACACGCCTACACGCGACCAGTACCCATGCATGCCACGTCATGGCCGACCCCTCAGGGTGCCATACCTCAATACTGCTAAAGAGCATCCCATCCGTGGGCCAATACTCATACCTTCCGAGTACCCGGAATCATCCCTACCAAAGATTTATGAAAACCATCCCCGTGCATCGGGCGAGCACGTTTTGCTCTACAATTGGTGGCAAAGGATAGTTACATTTTGCATCTGAAGGTTGCACTTTTTTGGTTCCTCATGAACGCAGAATGGTTCCGTGCGTGCACCACACCGATTGCTGATGATGATCCTACTCTAGTGTCTTTTCGAAAATTGACCTCATATGAGGTCAATTGACATCACATGAGGCCGAAATTAAAACACTCATTATTTTAGTTCACTTCGTTCCATCGCAGTTTAAACCCACGTACACAGTCCTCCTTGATCTCCTCTTCCTTGGCGTCAACCGAAGTCACGAGATTTTAGGACGTAAATGACAACAAACTCTGTTGACATCACAGCACTCGACATATATACCCAACTTTGCCACGGGGAAATGATCCGCGCACCGTTGTTGGAAATCGGTTCATAGTCGTGCACGATTGGTAACATCCGAAACTGGTTGGAAACGTTTCTTTGGAAGCCAATGGAAGACCAAAACGATCAGTGGAACGGTTGTGTCCACATCTCTCAATCTCAACAACGGCCGTCGTCAAACAATCGTGAGAATCAATTTCGAGTTACCCGGTCGCTGCAAAGAGTGTGACATGAAACTTTGCATCGTAAAGAAGGGTGACCATGTCACAACTGAAGAAGCAGCGACCCTCGGGCGTCAACAGCAGTTGGAGACAAACGGCGGGCAAGCGAACGAACAAGGACAGGAAATGACTCCAGGAGAGCAACGTATGACGCCAAGCAATCCGAATGAGGAAGCCGTTCCAACACCAATCTTGGTGTTGGAGGAGAACATTGTTGAAGCGCGTTCTGAAGTCGACGCTCATTAGACGATTTGGAAGGGGCAAAGTGTACCGTTATTGCTAAATGTTCAGATCCGAATGCATCAGTGGAAAGTTATTGGTCCAACGGGAGATTTTATTACGGCATGTCATGCTCCTCGGGATCTCACACCTTTTGATTATTTCATGTGGATGTTTCCTGCTTCCCATTTAAACATTATTGTACACAAGACGAACATCAGATTAGGAAGCATGGGATTGAAACAAACAACTGCTGGGGAGATTCTCAGATTCTTTGGAGTGATGATTTTAATAACTCGTTTTGAATTCACACATCGACGAACTTTATGGAGCTGTGAATCTTCTTCAAAGTATATACAAGCACCCGGTTTGGGTAAAGCTATGGCCCGTAATCGATTTGAGGCTCTCCGGGGATGCATCGTTTTCAGCGGCGAACCTGAGGAAGAGGTGGAAAACGAGGCACGATGGTCACGTGTGTCTGACTTTGTTTCAGCAATCAACAATCATCGACGAAAGTTTGTCACGCCTTCAAGCTCGTTGTGTGTCGACGAAAATATTTCACGCTGGTATGGACTGGGTGGACATTGGATAAACATTTAACTTCCGAACTACATTGCTCTGGACCGAAATCTAGAGAACGGCTGTGAACTGAAAACCGTTTGTTGTGGACAGAGCGGTATACTTCCCTCAAATTCGAGGTAACAATGGGAAGTACCAGCACGGCGACAATGGATTTCTCAGAAGAATTTCAACATGGCACATCTGTTCTATTGACATTGGTTCAAGATTAGTTTGGGAGCGATCGTCTCGTGTGCGCTGATTCCTATTCTGTTTCTGTTGAAACAGTAGAATCTGTTTTGAAAAAGCGGATGCGATTTATTGGTGTTATTAAAAACGCTACAAGACGGCTTCCTATGAAGCGAATGTCAGAAATAACTATTACGAATCGAAATGATGGCTGTTCTTTGGGTGGATCGGAAAAGAAGATGATTTATCAGCACATACGATTCGACCAATCCAGGCCCTACAATCAATCGTACTCGCTGGAAAAACGTGAACGGGACGGCCAAAAAGCTTTCTTTTTCGATATCCATCCCAAATGTGTGCGAAAAATATTACAATGTATGCTGCACAATCGATCGTCACATTAGTTGTAGACAGGATGACCACAAAATCGAGACGAAATTTGAAGTCAAGGAATGGTCTTTCCGAGTTAATACAACTCTATTTGCAATGTGTTTTGTAGATGCCTGGAATCTTTACAGAAGTTCTACTGGAAATTGAAGAAACCTATAACCACATTCTTTCTCTTGCAAACTGGCAGACCAACTAATTGATAACAACTGGGATTTTATTGGTCGAATCAGAAGAAATTCTGAGGAAGAGGTTGATTTTAGCTTGCCAGTGGCTAGAACGGGTATTCATCTGGCAAAAACGACTCGGAAGCGAATGAAAAAGTTGGAACTTTAACAGCTGCTGTTTACCAGGGAAGTTGCGAAATACGCAAGAGCAACATTAAGGCCAAGTTTTTGTGCTCCTGATCTCTGAAGAGACAAGATGTATATATTTTTTATGTCACAGTTCGGCTGGCCACTTTTGTTTTTCAGGTCATTTGCGTGACTGTCACTCTATTTTTGACGTAAAGTAGTCAAAAAGTTATGAAGGCTGATATCAACATTTGATTAAAGTTAGTATATGAGTACTTCAGAAAAGAAACAAACGATAAGTTTGATTTCTTATAGACTCGTACTTAACCCTTTCGACCCGGATTGCTTATGTATGTTCAAATAGACATAAGCTGTGAATTTGGTTGGTCGGGGACTAGACTCATTGGCTATCAAACTGCCAGGTGCCCAGTTTGCTTATGTCTAGCTCAATAGACATAAGCAACACAATTTGATTGGTACATGGCCGATTTTTGACTGATCCCAGCCAATGAACGTCGTTTTTTTGAACCTTGTTGCTTCAATAGCATCGCTTTGCTCACAGTGAAGGTATAATATGCATAGGCAAACTTTCTACAAGAATATGAGACAATTCAAACAACCACATGTTGCCACGTGTGCAGAGCAAACCGCATTTTCATCATCGCCGCATAAGAACCAGTAGCGCCAAATCATCGCGACAAAATTTTAGCACACCTCTTCGCGTCAAATGGCGTTTGGGTCGTGCCGCGGAGCGTGGCACGACCTAGTAATGATTCGCACCATATAGCAGTATTTTGGTATACCAATACATTGACCCAAAGCGTCCAACACCCTTTGTAACACGTCCCACATCGCGGGACATGGTTCAAATCAACGTCACACTGCTGTCGCCCCTGTGCCGCCACTCTCAATACTAGTCTTCGCGATGCGCAACACTTTTGGTCTCCGTGCCGCTTTCTCTCTTTACAAAATGAATGCACTTGCCGCCCTTCAACCGCTTCCCCCATCACTTTACTGCGCACGACAACGATCGATTCCATAGAGCTTTTTCTTCTCTCTCACTCTGTTTCCCCAGCAGCAATCTGTCATTAGTTTCAAGAACCTTTTCTACAGCGAATTCCGTCAGCTATTTTGTCATAGAGGTCTCTTTTGTTCTACGCTGCGCGCAGATCAGCGATTGATAACAAAAGAATTTGATCTCAGATATTCGGTTTCTCTGCTTATCTCTCCAACAAACGATGAAAAGCAAGTCTGTTCGTTTATTTTCGCCAACCACCTTTTGGCACCACCGCCTTCCTTTCCGCCGCAATTTCCACGAGCAACTTTCGATCGGTGGCCCTCTTCGCGTTGCCACAGCGTCGGTTCATGCCCTGCTCGCCGTCGCTGCGGTGCTGTGGTGACCGATTTGTTCAATGTGGTCTTTAAACCTACCGCTCGCCGCACTACGTTACTTGTGAAGCCATCGCCGTCATTTTCTCGGATCCCGTCTTCTCCGCTTCACCCATCGCATGATGCGTACGCACCGCACTGAATCGCCGGTCTCGCGCATCGCGATCGTCAGGGACTGTCAAACGGACGAAGGGTAGGGAGGAAGGGCAAAAAGTTGATGGCGTTTTCATTTACTGCGTAAACCGCTCGCAGAAGGCACCGCGTCATCAGATGAATGGCACAAAGCGCGCCTTCATGCACCTGTGGAGGACGCAGGTGTGCGCAGACACGCGCCTCTTTATTGTGGCCACCAGCTGAACTCTTTTTGGCGGGACTTGGTGCTTTTAGGCCTCCACAAACGATGCACATGCACAGTAGAACGTGGTGTCTTACATGCCGTCATCTGCACACGGGCCTTCAAGACGGTGGCGCAGGCCTTAGTGCTGCGGAAGACGTGCACATCAGCCGCTTTCATCCTGCGCATCGAGTATGAAACGTTGTTGTACAAGTATGAGCAGAAGGCCGTTTGGAACCGAGAACCGCACCAAGCTGCCCCGCACCACGCCGACGCCAGGTTTTGTGGTGCCTTCAATCCTTTCTGCCGCCAAATAGTGCTTCCGCCACTACTACCGTCTCTGCCACGACCGCCACCTGCCCCAACGGCGCTGACCGCCTTTTACCCGCTGCAGAGGCCGAGCAGCAACCCTCGTCGATATGCGGCGGTCGCAGCCAGCACTGCTGTGGCAGCCTCCGTGTCTGAAGATCCTAACGCGTATCCCATATTCCCCAAGCAGTCTCGAATCACTAGACTTGATGAACGTTCGCTTACCGTTCACGGGGAACAGCTTCTGGAGGACCAGGACCTTCTCGGAGCTGAATAGAATCTACCATACTCAATGGCCTTTTGCTTGTGCTCCCGACGTTTTCACGTGACGGTTATCGCTACGCCTTATAAGCCCATCCATTTCAGGGTTTCTGTGAACCGATCGTAAATTTGCGCTTGTAGCATCACAACGACGTGGCAAGGGTATCGCTCCCTTACGTCACCAAATCAGTTTTGGAAAGGAGCTGTGGTGCGCAAATTTGCGCTGCGAGATACTGCCGATCATTCATCTCGCGCAACCTTGTATGTCCAATGAGATCTGGGATTATTGACAGCAGCGCTGGTCTAGGTTTGCAAAGGCCGAAGTATCCGCCAAAAAGTTCGCCCTCTTCGATGATTTCTCTCCCAATGGTCGATGTTGGACGGCATGTTCTTTGGATATCTTCATTAGCTCATCCAAGGTGTCTTCTTATGCAGCCATTCCTGAAACCAATGATGACTCTGGAGTATCTTCAAACGCACGGGAGTGTAACGCTGAAGGTGTGGGGGAATTCTGTTGGGACGAGAATGATGAGGAAGAGTTTGCAGTGACAGCTCTTGGAGCGGCCGAGGAAATGGATCTCTACAAGACTGTTCCATACTGTGCAAAATGGCGCGAGAAAAGTGGGTTGTACCTGGCCAAAGAGGCGCTAATAAGGAGAACGTATGCCCACAAGAAGGAACGTGGTCTCTTCAGTTTGTTTTTGAACGAGTCGTATCTGGAATGCGTGAGGGCCTGGACTAGTAGAGCACTTATGAAGCAGGGAAGAAGAATGAAGCCCCTACGAATAGACGAGCTGTATTCCTATCTGGGTCTGGAGCTCGCTACTTCTTTGCATCGTCTCAATCGCCTCCGTGACTACTGGTCGACATCAGATCTGCTTGGCATCCCATTCTTCAAAAAGGTATTGAGCCGGGATACGTTCATGAACATACGAGCATCACTGCAAATATATGCTTCCTATGAGCACGAAGTAGCCCTCTCTGACCCGTTATGGCATAGTCGCCAACTTTTGGAACATTTCGCACGCATCGCCGCTACTCTCGCCATACCCGTTGGCGTCAGCTCTTTGGAAGAGAACACCGTCAGATGTAAAGGACGCACGGGAGCTCGTTCTTACATGAAGAGCAAACCCGTCAGATTCGGTATACGATTTTATGCAGTTGTTGGATGGTCACATGCTTACCTTCACAGTTTCCAGGACAACAGTTCCGGGAACAAAACGGGTCAAATGCCACTGCAAAGATATACAACATTGTTTCGTGAACTACGCGGTGCTGTCGATCGCACTGTAGATGGCTCGTTGGTAAAGAAATCAAGCGCGTCCGCACTTTGGTGCGCCCAGATGGCCCATCAGACCCAACTGCATCCACAACAAACTCTTCGACGTTTAGTAGTCATGGACAATTTCTACACACGTCATCTGCTTGCTCGACAAGTACATCGTTTGAGCGATGGGGAGTGTCGAATACTAGGAGCAGTGCGCTTCAACAATGTAGACGGTATAAACAGACCGAGGTTGAAAGAAGCGATCGAAGTCCTCAAGCATGCGAAAAGAGGAGACTGGCGTCTTGTGCAAGTGTACCAAAAGATTCAGACAGGAAACGATACTGTTGAGGTCGCAGACAACGCTGGCTTTATTGTTTTCAAAGACCGCACTGTAGTTACTTTCTATTCGAACGATTTGCTTGACACCCCGACAAAACCGATTCATTCTCCCGACGATCACGCAGTCAAATGCGTCCATGGACTGGCACCTCTAAAGCGATGGACTGGAAACGAATCACTGCAGCGCAGAACTTTCCAAGTCCCAGCAATGGTCGTTGCCTACAACCTGTTCATGAACGGCGTGGACAGATTTGACCAATTCCGATCTACTGCTGCGACGGTCAGAAAAGAGCAGCGGGTTACAATGAGCCTTCTTACGTTCATTCTAGACGCGAGTATCCTAAACGCACACGCTCTTTTGAAGGCCGTTAAAACTTCGGGAGAGGCTCTAATTGACATTTCTACAATGAAACAGAGGCTTATCATACAGATGGTGGAAGATCATGGGGGGTACAAACAGCAAAGAGCAACTCTAGGAAGACGTGTTTCGTCGCGAAACTCGAACACTAGCGAGGCTCCAAGCAATGCATCATGCGAATCTCTACATTTACTTTTTGAGACAGAAGGAAGAAAAAGTGTGCGCTGCCTCTTATGCAATCTATCATCGAAGGAGAGAGAAGGAGGTTACAAGATGTACTCCTGCACAAAGTGCATGCACGGCTTTCATGTGAATTGCTTCACTCTCTACCATCAAAGGGAGAAACTTCGAACAACACGACCCGATGTTTACCAAGCAATTCAAGAAGCAAGGAAAGCACTTGTGTCAAAGAGAAGACTTAAACGAATCAATCGTGCGACAGAAACTCTAAAACTGCAAAGATATTGTTCAAGATGTAAATTGTGTTTCACTATGCTTCCTCAAATCTCATATAAGCGTCCTTGTTATTTAGCCAAACGTTTCGAATTCCCTGCATAATGCAATGAGAAATTTGGACGCGATTTCCTTTTCCAAGGAATCCGTAGCGCTCAAAAACGTACGCTTTGTAGGAGCCTTTTCGACCTTTGCTGTTGAAAGTGCTCAGTGGTTTCGAAGCAGAAACAAGTTCTGTTACGGTTCACACTATTCATGCACCATGTTGAGTCTAGTAGAACGGAGTTCTATTGCATGTTGAACAGGTAACGTCTTCGTCGTAAGGCGTTATGTGCGGAAGTTGTTTATTGGTTGATTGTTTCGCGATATATGAGGATGCTTTTGGTTCTGCTGAGCCGTTCATAGAAATAAGACACTTTATAGAATGCAGAGTACGTGAGAAGATGCCTACAAGCAACAAAAGAGCTATTGTAGGAGTAAAGAAAGTGTGGCGGCACGTTTCGATGATAGAGCTATGAAAGGTTTTTTCGAGGTCATGAAGTTCACTCTAGAGTACATTGGAGTGCAGTATTGTAGGTGATTGCAGCATGGGTGCATTTAAATCAACATGTGCCATGAAAAGGGCTACAAATGCTACACTCTTTTTTATTTTCATTGGCTAGTCCTTATGTCTAGCAAAATAGACGTAAGAACATTTCGGGTGGAAATTGTTAATTAACATGCTTTTTTAACATGCAAGATGCAATTTTACGCTCTGACAAAACTTCCTTGTTGACAAATGTCACCTTGTTCTGTTTGCCTTTCAGGTGGACGTTTATGTGTTTCTAAAGTAAAGCGATTTTGAATAAGTTGAGCTGCCAAAACAGTTTTTGAGTGTAAATTTGAACTCAGCGAGGTTCGAACTTGGGTTTTTAATGCTCTTCTGTAGTCTGTTGACCACTCACGCACGTTTACACTGACTACATAAGCGTCACGTTTAAGCATTTGAATGAAAGAACCAGAAGAGTGGTTCAAACTGCTGTTTAAACTATTGAATTTTTGAATCGTTCACTGAAAATAAACAAAATTTTACACAAATCTACTTCGGCTCCTTGGCCCCATATGAGGCCAGAGAGCCGGTCGGATAGACACTAGAGCCAGCAAAGCAAGAAAGCCTTCTGACCCAAAGCTTGACCGATTAAAATAATGGAAATTTATACAAAATTGAAATCCACCTTTTTACTGTTGCATCCCCCCTTGGGAGGTTACCATGGGAAGCTTCCCGACCGTAGCCCTTTTCCGCGAAAAGGTATACGTTCCGACGGTACAACGCAGCCGCGCAGATATGGACGTGTTGTCCGCGACAAATCATCCTCGCGTTAAGATTCTACTGCTTCGGAGAAAAGGAAATATGAAGATCTCGTGCCCAAAACGTCATCGATTCGAATATGGAAGCAATCTGAGTAACACAATCCAGCTTTGTTTGGCCCAACCACGCTTGCAGTCTGAACATGGAATCATCATCATATGGTAGCTTACCAAGCGCAATGAGGAGATAATCCTGTTTCCACGGTCAAAAGGACCGAAGCCTCCGCGCGCAGCCTGTCCACGAGCACTTGAATGACTGCGAATGTCTCCGTGTGGACGCCTTTCCACTTTACGACGGATTTTGTGATTCAGGGACGTGTCGATGCCCATCTATTGAGTCACCTGTTTGTTGCGACACGGAGTTTGATCCCAAGCATAGCACAATGCAAAGAAAGTAACGATTCTGGACAGGTTCTCCGTCAAAGACAGTTATCATACTGTGACATGCCGTGTTCAGAATGAGTAAAGCTCGAAGCGAGAGTTTCGTTCTTTTCCTTGCAGAGGCTTCGGTTCACGTAGCAAAGTTATCACTAGTATTTGCAACGGCTGGGAATGACTCAGGTTGTCGCAGTTCAGCCCGCTACCGGAGTAGCGCTAAACACAAGACATCAAGAACACGTGAACGAAAACTTGGTCAAAAGGGTTTTGGCCGTTATTGGAGAATTGCCCAGTTTGAGATGGTGTAGCAGTACAAGGGCAGTCCCTGGCGCTGCTACTTTGGACTGCCTTGCACGTACATGATAGTGGTAGTCAGCATCTCAGCCATACTTTCTTGGCAACGCTACCAGTCGAAACCCTGCAGCAACGTGTTCTTTTGTTCTTGTGCGCACAGTGATTTGATCGTCCTTGAAGACTTCTTGATGCGTAACAGTTTGGGAAAGTGCTAAATGTCTGTTCTCGAAGGCGGCGGTGCCACGACGCTTGCTTTTCAGCAGGCCACTCGCCTTGCCCCACAATCTACTCTGGTACCAACGGTCCTAGAACAGACGCCACGAGGTGAGCGAGTGTTCGATATTTACCCCCGCTTTCTTATGGAACACATTTGCGTGAATGAACCTATCAATGATTCAATGGTTGTCGCACAGTTGCTCGTTCTTGAATCAGGACACCCATCGCGAACAATATCGATGTGCACAAACTCTCCTGGCGGAATAGTAGCAGCTGGTCTCGCGATCTATCACACCATTCAGTGTGTGGCCCCCGACATCGCGACTCTATGCGTTGGACAGCCTTGTTCCATGGCATCGCTACTGCACGCGGCTGGAACTGCGGGGAATCGTCGAGCCCTTCTACATGCTCGAATCATGATTCATCAGCCCAGCGGTGGAGCACAGGGGCAAGCAAGCGATATTGGCATTCATGCCACGGAGATTCTGAACTTGCGGAAACGCCTTAAGGGAATATATGTTGCGCATGTGCAAGATCTCTTAAGGAAATTGAGACCAAGGTGGAGAGAGACCATTTCATGTCTGCAGAAGAAGCCAACCACTACGGCTTAATCGTACCATATCCCGTATGCCTCGCGCCCCGCGTCGGGGCCGTCCGTACCCACCGCCCAACGCCGCCGCCACCGCCACCGCAGCCCCTCGTGCACGAGCGCGAGCGCGCCCACCACGGCCGTCTCGGAGCCCAGCACACGGTCGCCAAAGAGCATGGCGGAAACCCCCGCAGCCAGCGCGCCACCTCGGCGTCGCTCCACCCGCCCTCGGGGCCCTTTCCGAGCACCATCTCGCCGCCCGCCCTGCTGAACGCGCGCGCTGGCGCGCAGCACACGCTGCGCCTGTTTTGCAGGACTTGTGGTAGCTGGCAGTCTTGTCCCCCTGCTGCATAGGAATGTCCACTGGAGGAGAGCGAGAGGACGATTTACATATACCCCGAACCTCGGTGTCCGTGGGTAGCCAATTATTTTCAGCGTGCGCCCCTGCTGATACATTCGCATGCAGGCATGCGAATGTCCGATGGAGATGGGGGGAGAGGACCATAAGAGTAAACGGCTATCTTTGGACATAGCCAATTATTTCACTACACGTTGTCTACAAATTTTATGCTTTGCTGCCCTGGTGTCGCTGCCTAAGGAGATGAGCTACGAAGGTAGTACGAACGTACACACATGGAGTACCGACGGTACAGTACCTTCGTAGTACGAAGGTACTTCATGTGTGTTAGCAACAGATCTTTTCCCGCACATGCTCGTCAGTAGTCTGCGATTATGGCGAGTAACTTTAGATGCTGACTCAGGTTATCTGCTACGCTGCGAGCAGCTCAGTCATTCAGATTTTCGATGGAGACAAAGGTTCACAAACTACTAACATGTACCATTGGTATCGTAATTTCCGGGTACGAGAAAAAAAAGTAATTTGACACGGAAATCTGTCCCAAGCAGATCTACCGAAAGCAGCTGACGATCGTGCTAAATACCGACATGAATAGCCCTTACGACTCCCCTCTTCTATCTCACATTGCTGCCAGAGATAGACGTTCCGGGAAAACAATTTCTCTCAGCTAAGTTTCTGCCATAATGTTCACATGTGACAATGATCGATGACACATGCTTGGATTTGCTTAACTTCGTATACTTAAACAAAGCATTTATAAGTATTGCCAGGATCCGAGACCCACCAAGCGATAATGTCAATCGCAACATCTTTTGTCCAGTCGGCTTCAAAAAGGCTTCGCGACTCTTGGCGTTCTTAGCGTCAGGGCCCAGTATGGCAGACTCTCACACTGAACATCCAAACTTCGTACAAATGGTAGTGCTTCAACTCTTTCTGCTGGCATCTATCACGACGTGTGAACCTATGTCTGCGAGTAAAGACTCGCTATCGACCCATCCACCTTTGCGTTGCTGCTTCATGGAGGAATTTCCTATCAGCTTCAAAAACAATCGAAGCCACTGGGGGGTATGCTGTTCAAATTTACATTCCGCTAATGTTTACTGCTTCACTAACTTAAATCGTTTCCGTAATGATCCTCAGAATGGTTTGGACGGCGTCATCAAAGACTACGTGCTTCAACTTCAGTCTTATCTGGGTTGGAGTTGTTCGTCCATCGTTCCCTTCAGCCAGACAAACGCCACCGATTTCAATGCATTCATAAACAACATGTATGAATGTACAAACAAATCAAATGGCCAAATAAGAGACTCTCCTAACTGCCCCTGTGATATCGGAATAGGAGGCTGGGTTCAGAATACCAATCGTTATGGAAAAGTTACTTTCTTGCCACCCTTCAGTTTTGATCAAGCTGTAGTTTTCACACACCTTTCGTACACTACAGTTTCAGGCAAGCTTTGGTTTTTTCTTCAAACGTTTGACGGCCCTTCGTGGATATCTATAGTCTCCTTGTTCGTCATGTTTACGTTTTTGAAGATGTTTGACTCTAGATTCCATCCCCCCGCTCCGTACACTCCGCTCCCAGAAACGCATAATAGATTCGAGCGGTTGGTACACTATCTGACAAAAAGACATCTTTTTCATCGATTGAGGAAAGCTTTTCAGAGCACGGGTAAGTCCACCCTTTCAAACTTTCCGTTGATTGCGGGACACAAAGTATCATGTCACTGACCGTGCGTGTGATGCATATGCTTAGTGATGAGAATGCTCATGCTCTCCGACGACCCATACGTTAGAAATGGACACACTACTCGTCAGTGGTTCTTGAATTTAATTCTTGGGGTGTCTGCAATGTTCCTCGTACTGTCTTATGAGGCGAGTATGACGTAAGTTCTCCGTTCTCTTGGTCTTTCTCGGTTTTTACAGATATCTTGTTTCATCTTCGTCTAAACCCTTGTTTTCGTTTTTGATATTCAGAGCATCCCTGGTACAAGATTCTATCGAGACAGAGTTTCGGTCTGCAGGCGATCTTCAGAACTGCCGCGTCAAGCCATCAGAAGTATGTGTCGCTAAAGGTGGTGCCTTCGAGACCTATTGGAACCAATCCATTGCAATTAAGTATGTGTTGTCTTCGGATGAAGGGCTTGGCGGAACACCTTTGTTGAATACTAACATTTTGACTAGATGCTTTTGTCATGTTCGTCATCAAAGCGCGTGCCATGATGGAAACCCACCATATTTTGTCGATTCATTCCCGAAAATGTATGAAGCGATTGAAAGGGGTCAATGTAGATACGGTATCGCCCCTGAATCAGCAATCTCCTCGGCGATTCGAAAGAAGTACTGCGGCCGTTTCGTGATTGTTGGGGAACCAATCAAGAGCGATGCCCTATCAATGATTATTCCAAGTGGTAGTGATCTGACTGAGCCCATGAGTCTTGCCACTCTCGAACTACAAAGGAATCAAACGAACCTCTCTCTTCGGAAGTATATGAACACCTTGCCGCAATGCGAAGCGCAGCTCAATATCATCCTCAGTTTCAACAAGCTCTGGGTTTTCTTTGCAATTGTGTTCTCGTCTGGAGGCATTATGTTTTTGGTGATGGTGATCTTACCGCAACAGCCTTCAGGACAAGATGGAATCCAGGAGCCTACCTACCTTCTTTCGCAACATGATTTAAAGGCAACAAAAACCTGTTGCTCTTCATCAGCAGAAGACAGCTCCAATGAACTTCCATTATGATTAAGGCGGTGAGCCCGTATCTGATTCGCCTTTACGAGAATGGGGTGGAAGTTACTACAGGTACTCTGTACCAAGTTTTGAGAAATTGATCTACAGTAATATAGAGGTTGGTTATAGTTTTGCAATATTTTAGCCGTCAAGTAACCGATGCTGATATATCCCGAAATCTTATTCTCACGTTTGTGCACAGGTAAGATGCGTTGGGCATCGCTGGTATAGCAGTCTTATGCGTTGGGCATCGCTGGTACAGCAGTCTTATGCGTTGGGCATCGCTGGTACAGCAGAGTCTTATTGATCCCAAAGGCATTTGGAACCTATGCATACAAATGAGTATCTGTCAATTACAATGTTCCTTCGATACTCTGACGAGCTTTGCACCTGCCCGGATCCGCAAAAGCCAAACTCTATTCCGTCGATGAGGGTCACCCGGTATTGACTTTATCGCTGAGATGGAGCACATACACCTCAGACCATCAGGAACGCGAAGGTTTCTACCGAACTCAGCATCATTTTCCAACCATCCACCACGAAATGTAGTTTTATCCCTCAGTTCGTTGCCTTCAGATGTACTGCTGAAAATAATCAGCTATTTAGATCCGTCGAAGACGGACTGGGGCACCGCAAAAACACAACTCAATTTCTGCAGCCGAACACATACTTGTCTCTACAGCAGACGAGCGATTGAAATCATCAAGAAAGGCGAAGCGGCTGCTCTGCTTTGGTGCTACGCTGTCTCGAACCCAGGCACGTTCTTGGGCTTCTCCGATTTTCATTCAGTTCGATGTTTGGTCAAATGCTCGCTTATTTTGCTCAATTTTGGCAAAGCAACAAGATTCCGTTTACCTCTGGAAGAGTATGACCATGATGATCCCAGTTTTTCTTTCTTATCAGGAGAGAAATTCTCGCAAGACGCCTCTGTGAAGAATGAGTTGTGTATAATAGCAACATATACACGCATGAAATGCCCGGTTCGAAAGCTTGTGCTTGGAAACCTTACCGTGTTCAATCCATATCAACTTTCGGGAGTCATAGTACCTTTCTTAGCGTCAATCGCTTCCACTGTGGAACAAATTACCATGATTCACCCAGAAAATGTGACCCTAGCGGTACTCAGCGACCGGGAAATTGAGTTTCCTCGTCTTCAGACTCTTTCATTGAACTACGAGAACTTCGACTATGCAGCAGACATAGATCATTTTCGCAAGTTTTGGGCCTCTGCTCCGTGTTTGGCAGAGAGAAGTCCGAGACTGTCAACACTTTGCCTCCACTTTTCCCTCAAGGTTCCGGTCTCTGAAACATTTTCCGGGATTCCTCGAAAAATCAAGACGCTTACTTTGGTCAGAAACTCACTAGACCTGCATTTTCTACACTCATATTCCCTCCTCGAGAACATTGAATGGAAGAGTCAGAAGTTTGTCTTCACGGACCTGCAGTATCTGAAACGTGGGAACGGAAACAAACTGCGATCTCTCTCTTTTTATGATATTGAGCCTGTGTTTCCAGAGTTCAGTAGCCGCCGTAGGTACACACACCTTGCCCCGCTCATCAAACGATTTCATACAAAGAGAGGGATACTGTTGACGAAACCGGGCCTGGATTTTCTATACCGTGTTGCATCAAACATAGAAGTTCTCCATGTCACAATACCGACTACAATGGTCGGGCTTCTATCAAAGTACATTCACACATGGAAACGGCTAAAGATACTGGAAATTGATTTTGAAGCTGATTCTCCGCATTGGGTTAGGGAAATGCATGAAATAAGCACAGAGCTTTGGATTGGTCTTCTGAAATGCAATTGCTCCCTAGAGCACTTGAAAGTGCCAAATGCATCGATTGGACTACCTGTGTTTACTCAGGTCCTGAAGAAGTTCAAGACGTCTTTAAGGGCGTTTCAGGTTCAACTGATTAACTGTGATTTCGTGTACAGGGGAATGGTTTTTAAGGCGTGTGGGAAGGACATTAGCGATGCTCTCGAAAGTGTAGCACTATTCTGTGGCACGCTGAAGCGAGTGTGCCTTCGGATGTCAAGTCGTTTGGGCGGCATCGAAGGAGAAAGATTAAGGGACGAAGATGAGCAAGAGCCCGACGACGAAATGTGTAGGTTCGCAGATGCGATCAATGGGGTCCTACAAACGTATGGATTGGACAAAGAAACATTTTACCATGGCCTGGAAGATTGGACGCCGACCACGGCCTGAATTTATCGCGAATCAACTTGGTTGAGGAGTCGTCAGGAAAACACAAGTACAGCACGTCGTCGGATGGACGCGCACATCAGTTTATACAGCGGCGTATAAACACATGAGATCTACGCCACTGCTAACACATTATGCACGTGTAAGGCTGGCGCAGTCATGACGTGGCATTGGTGACGTGGTCGTCCTACATGCGGCCGCTCCGTTTACCGCGACGCTGCAGCACCACATCTCGTCACGCCCCCCACCCCCTCCTTGCGCTGCCCATTGCGTCGCCGCAGGCGCTCCATTTTCTCACCCCATCCGCAACCGCAGCCACGCTCCACCGCGTACCGTCGGTACTCGTGCCCTGCCCTCTCTCCCTCAACACCCCCCTCCCCCCCCTCCCCCCACCCATCCCCAACCGTGTGGGACGTCTCCGCGCATGGCTTCCACCGCTGAAAAGACGCTCGCGAAAGCAAGCGCTCTTGAGAAAGCGGTGCGCCGATATAACGATATCGACGCCATGATAGAGCTCGCCCAACTGTTACTCCTAGATCGAAACTTCGTCTCACAGCGCTTCCGCGGCTTTCAGTTGTTAAAGCGAGCCGTTAAACAAGCCGAAGATCCGTACGCAATGCACTGTCTTGCGCGATACATGTTGAACAGCGACAAGGATTGCCCTGCGGGTATCTCTTTGCTGGAACGTTCTTTGAAACTGAAAGAGCGTCCTGATGTACTTCGTGACTTGGGACGGTGTTATCTCCATGGCAATGGTACTGCAAAGAACCTTCTCGTTGCCACCCAAATGTTTGAACGTGCTTTGAGGCTCGACAAAGATCCTTACCTCAAGGCACACTTGGCATACAGCTTGCTCCATACACCGGATTTGAAGTCGGAGAAGAAGCGTGCAATCGCTCTGTATAGAGAGGCCGTCGTCGAATCCTTGGATGCCAAGTTGATGAACGGCCTGGGACTCCTTTATCACAGCGGAACTTGCAACCTCGACCCGTGTCCCAAGAAGGCATCCAAGTGGTACCGACGCGCGATTGAGACGTCCAAATTCCCGTCATCTATGTACAACCTGGCCGTCCTCCTGCTCGGAAATGATCCGAGCGACGATGACGTCAAACATGCTATCCGCCTGCTAGAAGATGCGTTGGAGAATGAACGCGCTGAAAGAACAATGCTCGAACTTGCGGACACTTATTTGGAACATGGCATCAACGTTCAACGAGCTATCCACCTCTACGAAACCGCATCCTTTCTTTTCGATTCGGAAGGCACGAAGGCAGTACTTCTGAAGATGCTTCTTGAAGGTGATGAGCATTTGCATTCTGACCATGCCCATGCGCATAAATTCTGTTGGGATATCTATGAGAAGACGAAAAACTTCGTGTTCCTCACAACGTTAGCGGAATTGCTATGGAGTGGAACAGATCATTCTGTTCGAGATCCGAAAAAGGCCATACTGCACATGTGCTCGGGTCGCTGGATTCGACATGGGTGCCTGTCGTTGATGGTGCGGCATGACTTAAGTGCATATCCCGGTGGCAGAGAGAGTGCTAAAAGGTTCTTGAAAAAGTTGAATGGTAGAATTGACAGATCAAACGTACGAAGTATTGAAGCGATAATGCTCAGTGAAAGCGAGGTTGATAATGACAAGCTGCTCGCGTTGGAGAGCTTTCGGTCACAGGCGATCCAGGAGTATTCTGAGCATTCATTTGTTTGGGCGGCGGTTTATCTCCGACTGAGCTCCTGTGGATTGCCGTTTGATGGACATATAGACTGCATAACGAATCCGATGAAGAGGTTTACATGCTGGAAGAACGTGGTAATGTTGAATCTCGCTAGTCTTCTCCTTGAACTCGAGGGCATGGAGGAAGAAGCTGTGACGATACTGGAGGAGATGAGGAGCTCGGAACTTAGATTGATGGCGACGTTGAATCTATCTTACATCTTGATGAACGACATTCGGGGAGTGGGAAAGGAGTACCAAAGAGGAATGCAGCTCCTGGAAGACGCTGTGAAGGAAACAAACGACGCTTCGGCTCGCACCATGCTGGCGAACGCGTTGGGGGAGCGCATGGACGCGGACAACGGGAACGCGGAGATGGCGTGGAAACTGTGGCGAAGCGTGGAAGAGGAAGAGGACGATGAGGAGGAGCTGCGTAAACTCAGACGGCTGATATCGGCGAGCAACGAGGAGAAGTGGCGCTCGGCCGCGTGCGATCACGAACCGTGACAGATGAATCATCGTGAATGACGCAGTTTACAGCTCTACGCGCTGCTGGACACGTGCCTCTATCTCGTGTGACCGTTGACGGGCCACCATGAAAGTGTTTTCAGTGTCTTCCGGCTCCGAACCTCGGAACTTCCGAGCCGGAAATCCGCGTCGCTTGATCGCAACAGACGACTCACCACCGCGTCGTTCAACGAGGTTTGGTCTTGTCTCCGTTCTCCCTCCGCTTTAGTCTGGTGTACCAGCCATGTCAGCTCATTCGCTCCCACCAGCTCTCTACCAGCAGTTCGAGCAATCGATCAAAGAGTTCAATGACTGCTCGTCTATGGTTCTCCTGGGACAGTTCCTGATAAGCGAATACGGCCTCACGGAGCAGGGCGTACAGCTACTGGAGAGGGCCATCAAACAGCACGAAAGCGCAGACGCTATGTTCTACCTTGCAGACCACTTGTACAAGTCTGGCGTTCGCGCTCATTTCCACCGAGTGGTCCCGCTTTTGGAACATAGTCTCAGGTCATCTGAATGCCCAGATACGATCAAGCTCCTCGCAAAGGTTACTTTCGACGGGATAGCATGTAGGAAGGATGGTGTGCTTGCTGCACAACTATATGAACGCGCTTTGCGACTTACAAGCGACATTGAAATCGACCAATGCCTTGCGGAAGTTATTCTCAAAACCCCGCAACTGGTAGCACAGAAAGAACGCGCTATGGAACTCTACAACAACGCTATTCGCCGCTCGAAAGATCCGCACCTCATGAACTCGCTTGGACTGCTTTATCACCATGGCACCTGCAACGTCAGTCGTTCATTCCCGGACGCCGTCAAATGGTACCAAACTTCCATCAAAAAGGGAGACCTGATAGAAGCCAAGTGCAACTTGGCAGAGATATTGGCATATCCACATCCGAAGTATGACGCCGACGTCGTTCAAGCGGTACGCATTCTGGAAGATGCCTGCGAACAACAAAGAAACGAACGCGCTCTTGTCCTGCTCGCACAGATATACGATAATTGTGAGCAAGTGCGTAATCGACTGAGAGCAGTACGTCTCTACAAGCGCGCATTTCGACTCTACGGTGCGCCTGCCGCGTATGCTCGGTTGATCAAACTGTTGTTGCTGGGAGATGAGTTCTATGGCCCCGACTATAGGAGGGCCGTGTCCTTCTGTCTGGAAGACGCTGTCCAGGGGAACTCATTTGGAATGGCTATAGCTTGCGGTATGTTTTGGAGTGGTATCAGAGAATACAAATGGTGCTTACCAACAGTTATAGATGTGATGAAGGATCATGTCAAGCGTCATAACCAAACCGACAAGTATGGTGCATATGCTTCGTTGCTGCGATTCAAAAAGCGTGACCTGAAGCTCATCGTGAAGCGCGCTCGCTCCAAGTTGGCGGCGGGAGCAGAATCAGCGAAGGCATTAGCGTATGCCATAATACTTGGTGAAACTGGGAGGGAATCCGACCTGAGAGAAGCGGAGGAGCGCTTACGAGAACTTTTAGTACGTGACGGCGTGCGGAACGATTTGGTATGGGTACCATTATATATCCGAAAGAGTAAGATTCCCTTGCCATTCCGCGGCGATTGTAGGATTATGACGGATGGAATGAAACGTATTGGAACCGTGTGGGAGGCGACGACGCTGAACCTGGCCAGCTTGCTTCTGGAGAGGGCATCCATAATCAAGCGCAACGGCGAGGAGGCGTTAGCGTTACTGGAAAGCTTGTTGTGTAGCAAACAGAAATTAGTAGCAGTGTTGAACTTGGGGTATGTGTTGTGGCACGGCATTAGCGGAGTTGGTCAGAACAGAGAAAAGGCGATAGAGCTCTATCAGCAAGAGGTCAATGAAAGTAATGATGCTGCTGCACGTTCAGTCCTTGCAAATGCCTTGGCCCAAGTTGAACAGATTGGGGATGAAGAGGTGCACAACACATGGATGGCGATCACGGACGAAATAAAGGACAAGAAGGAGCTTCTCATATTGTCTCGGATGATATCTCAGACGTCATAATGTCTTCGTTCGGAATGTCCTCGATTCACTTGTAGATTGTGGGCGTATGGACAGATGCCGCTCAGAAACACGTGGGAAGACCGACAATCTATCGTGGTATCACTATGCTGTAAACCCCCCAACTTGGGGTCCCCAACATGATGAATCTTCAACTGAGACGGTCTGCTCTGATATTGAAGGACCTTCGTACCGCTTCGAAAGTTGAACGGCCCAATCTAGAGCTGGACAAAAGCCAGAATCAGAATAATATTCTGCTTCTGTTTGTACGAAGGTAAATGCCCGCATCGGTTTTCGAACGCGCTCACACAGTGCGTGTGAGTCACACTGTCGCATTCGCGTGCCGTTGTGTGAGCCTCAGGCCTCACACTTCGAGCCCAACGAATGAGTGGAGCCCTCCGGGCTCGTACACACTACTCTGTGCGTACTGCACGTACATGTACATATACATGGCGACGGTGTTGTAAGGTCAACGTTGAGGTTGCTATCAGAAGCAGCGGCAGAAACAAGTCGGGACTTAACGTGAAAGTCTGAATATCCGTTGGCGCCGAAAGCAGATGCGGCCGCGAGCGCTATGCGCTCCACACTCCACATCTCCGCGGCCCACCTCCCGCCCCCGCCGCCTTTGGCATCATGCGGGGCGATGCCTGCACGTCCCAGTCTGTTAAATGTACTATCATAACCACCATCTCCATATGAGAGAGGGAGAGATGACCACCATCTCCACCATCCCGCGCAGCAAGCGTCGGCGCCATGCGACTGAGCCGTTTTCTTCAACTCCTGGCGCTACTCGCTGTCGTAACAGCCGCACAGAAGGCGGTGTTCGCGTCGGCAGATGCCGCAGACGGAGATGACGTCTTAATCGTGACGTCGGACCGCAGCAGCGACGACGACGGTTCACGCACCCCGCTGTCGCGACTCGCGGCGTCGGGAGACGACAGGCCGCCTCGACAGGTGGCTCTGCAGTTTTTGGGGAAACCGTCCGACCTGCCTGATGAGGACGACGAGGAAGACGACGACAATGACGAACCGATATCACTGATTGTGGGCGGGAAGAGGGTGCCCTCAAAGCTGCGCAAGCATCTGGCGCGTGTGATCGCGGTGGACAGCTTCGGGTCGTTGGTGACTTGTACCGGCAGCGTGATAGCGCGCAAGTACATTCTCAGCGCGGCGCATTGCTTCGTGGGCTTTGAGATAGACATTGCAGCTTCGTATGTACTGGTGGCGGAGAAGTCTACAAAGACCAAATTCTTTCGCTCGCCTCGCAACAAGATATTTATGAAGAACGTGTTCGTGCACAGAAAGTACCGCGACGACGGAACGTATGCAAACGACGTGGCGTTGGTGGAGCTGGAGGAGAAGATTGACGATCGCTTTTACAGCGCAATTAAGCTAGAAAAGCCGCCGAAAGAGTCGGGCACTCGCATTCAGGCTGCGGGCTACGGCGTACGCGGCTCGGAGAAGAGCGAGCCGAAACGCGTGCGACGCGCAAAAGTTTTGTTCCAGAGGTGGTCCGTGTGTGACGACCATCTGGGCTTTCAGGGCGCCACCAACCGTCGTAAGGAGATATGCTACACGTCGTTGGGCTTCCCGAAGCGCGGGCGGACGGGGACGTGCTTTGGAGATTCGGGAGGACCGATTGTGCAGCGCGTGGACGGAAAATATGAGCAGGTGGGTATCACCAGTTCCTTCTACGGCGACAAGTGCGAGAGCGCGGGCGCGGTGATGATCGCCATGAGGGTGCGCTCGTATCGCAGAATGATCCGTCGCAAGGTGCGGAAGAACCGCAACCGCGGTTGGCGCCGTCTGCGCTGAAAGCCAGCGATCATCGATGACCTGATGCCGTAAAAGCTATTGCCTCTCTTTGTCGGATACAAGGAAAGGCGGCCTTCGGCCGCTAGAGCAAGCGTCGCAGCAACCTACGTAGAGTAATTGCTTTCATTGCAGTTTTCTGGACGTCCTAAACGTTTGATTTTCATTGGTGTAACGTTATGGACGTCCAAAATATGCTTTTGTTCTAGAGTTTTGATGATTTTGATGTGCCACGTGGTCCCGCGAAATATGTGCGACCCCTGTTTTGCGCACAAATGTGAAGGGGGTTTAGCTCATACTGCCCGCAATCCAGCAATTAGTGGTGGTAGACAGGGGGGTCACGAATTAACGGGACTCCCGTTAATTCGTGACCCCCCTGTATCGACTCGATAGAAGGGTCCCTTGGTAAGAAGAGATCCATTTATCCTTTTCGCATCTTGCGTGCGCTCTCGAACTATGGCACCGTTTTGATGTGCTGCCACGCACCAACGTGACGAACGATCTCGAACTGGGCATTACTGGAGCCTGCGGGAATATCCGTAATTCTGACATAGCTCATAAATATATATGTACACGTCCAAGAAAAGATGCATAGAATACAACAGAACTAGTGAAGAGGAAAACAATCTTTGTCGTTTAACTCAGATAATATTACAAAGAAAAACAGGATTAGCATCAGACCAAGTGATAGAAGACCGTATTCCAGATCATTACAGCAACAATGGAAAGAAACCATACTTCTCCAAGAAGCCATCTAACACCGGAGACTTCAGCTTTCAATCTACCTGCAACGAGCATATTTGTTTCATTTTACTTTAAAACTATGCGTCAAAGTTTAAAAAAGATTTATACTTCTAGTTAACGTCTTGAAAAGAACTATCCAGATATCTGTAGGAACAGTACTTTTCATGTTGTGAAACAGATATTAGTGCAACTCAATCTTCATTTTTCTACAGCATCTTAGTCATCTGAAGCAGTACTATGCGCAAAAGACAAAGAACAAATCTTTTTTATTCATCAATCATAGACAATATGAAACAAATCTAAGCATTCAAGAAAGTACAGTCATATCTCATTCGACCAACGCAAAGTCATCAGTGTTTTGACCACCTTACGCATAAGATTCGTTGAAAGCTCTTAAGCGCACATAGTATACAATTGAACCACAATTGAATCTAATATTGTCTAAAACCAGCTGAGATTCGACAGCAAACGGTAAGATAATCTTCGTGGTTGATAAGACACGATCTTTGCTTTGCTCCCTTATATTTTTTAATGCCGATTCAAATCCTCTCAACTCCGGATGGTGATCGGTATACTTCTCACCACTTTGGTTCAACCACTTTGGTTCAACCACTTTGCGTGTAGAATCTTCGGATGTATCATCGGCCTCGGCCAGTGTACCTTGATTTGTAAAAACTTATTATCATCAACTATTTGAACGTAAAAATCACCTCGTTGCAATCCCGAGGGCATTACGACTTCAACACTAAGTCGTTTAGTGGTCGTTTCTGGCTCCGTCCATTCCGAAATCAGGTAAAAAGGGCGCCAGTCTAACTGATCAAAAAGCATCCATTTGTTACGATCAACATCGACAAAGATTTCTTCACGATACGACTTATCATCTTTGTTAGACGCGTCAGATTCAATGACAATTGCGTCATTCTCTCGTTGTGGATCTAAGCTTGTACGAGGAACAATATGCAACGCAGGATCTAATTAAGCAAAGAGTTAGTCACGACAATGATAGAAAAATTGTATGTTAAATTACCTTTTAGCGGGAGACCCATATCCTTGCGAATTCGGTTGTAACAAGCACGAAACGTATCTAGCTTGTGTTTCTGAAACAAGCTTTCAGAACGCCATACTCTTTCTGCTTTTTCTGTTCCATCAAGCTCCCCGCTTTGTAATTTTATCTTGAAAAGCTTCACAGCATTCGAATTTGCTGTTAGACGCTTTCGTTTCGGCTTCATGGTGTCTATTAAAGAGTAGTTTCCAGACAAGTGAAACCGTAGCTCCACTGATACGAACTGCGATCACAGTTTGAACAACGAGGACGTTGTTTTTTTATTATATTTTGAGCCGTTATAGGGCTATAATCTCTGGATAGGTCCTCTACTGAATTTGGTAACAGGTGGTTGTCCTGAAACTCTGACGAAAGCATAAAAAGTATGTATCTTTTCTTGCTTTCAATTCAGCCCTAAGTCAAATTCACGGCAGTTCCATGCCGAAAACAACCGTAGAAGGCCATACAGTTTTGATGGGTCAGTGGCTGTTGTAATCTGCACAAGGGTTTGTTTCGTAGAAACTTTGTCGGATCACACCTTGTAGTTTAGATATGTTATTGTAAGGACATGTTCAACACATCATCCTAAAATTTGAATCTTAAGTTAAAGATTGGTTCATGTCTCTAAAGGCCTTTGCTTTCATCTTGGAGGTTTGTTCTAAAAGCATCTGTGCTTAAATCATAAAAAGTAAAGCTCAGTGTTCGCCAACATGCTGCGAATATTCGCGAACATAATTTTCGTAGTTTAAGTTTGCAACGAACATAAGCCTTTTTGTTTAGCGAATTTAGCAATTTCATGCGAAAAAGAAGTGCAGAAACAAAATTTATTACAAGAGTAGCTACTTATGAATGTCATCCTAATATAGTTGCAGCTGCAGAAGTTTAGTTTAGTTATTAAAGAGTACTTTTGTTGACGAATATTTGGTTTTTCGGCGAACATTCCGGAAACGAACTACTCCAAAAACATTTGTAATGTTACAAATTATATATGAACGTTTGCTATGAAAGAGATTAAGCATATCTACTCCTTATGTCGCAGAGTATATCGCAACGTACATTCGCATTAGGGTCTAGGAAAGTCTTATAGATTGGAGGATCGAACATTTTCTTCAAGTTTTTGATCTCGTGCTAGAGAGGTATCTTTGTCAAAGACGTGGATCAAGTGTGCCCCACTTGGGCAATGTAGGCAATAGTGCTTTTAAATTTTTCTGTTCGTACATCCCCGTTTTCAAATGATTTTGTCGATACTATAGGTCCTTCCAAGAAAAAAAAGATAAACTTGGTGAACATTCGCGAACATTCGCGAATATCTGCGAACATACTGAAAGATCTGGGACTTTATTCATTAGGAGTTGTGAAACGTATTTATTAACGCTCCCAATTAGCACTACCTGCATATATAGTCTATGTAAAAGCATGCCAAAGGAAGCAAATTAAGAATCTAACTTTTTTGTTTCTGCCTAGGACGATTTTGATACGAGGCGTTTACTCTGAATTTGTAGGACATCTACCAATGCCAAGACTCTGATTCTCAAATTGGCAAACCCTCCCACCGAGGAAATGGATAGTTTCTTATACAGACATGCGCCCTAAAACAAACACGAGTATGAAACATTTAAGCATAATGCAGATTCGGGCATTTGAACGCTCTTTACATATGGAACTTCTTTGCCTGTTGAGTTGTTTGCACTTCCGTGCACTTGTAGAACAGTTCTTCATCATGGCCGACCACCATATTCATGCTCTTAAACTTCATCTACTACGGGAGGCTTCTAATATTTTAGGCCAATCAGTCATGTCAATGAATGGAAATAGCGTAAGAAAATTTCGCTGTATCTTTGGAGTCTCAATCGAAGTTGTTCTTCGCATTTGGGTGCTTCTCAGAAACTCTTTACCAAATGGTACTGAGATGAAACACATTTTATGGGGACTTATGTTTTTGAAGCTTTATAATACAGAGCACACAAATGCAGTGATATGTGGAGTTGACGAAAAAACATATAGAAAATGGACATATTTTACCGTTCAGGCATTTTCAAATTTAAATATGGTGAGTTTACAAACCCAGTACATTTTTCACGTTTATCTTTCTAACAAAATTAAGATTAATTTTGCAAACCGTTTTTGTCCTACCCCTTTTGAAAACTGCTATATGAGTGTGGATGGAGTGGACTTTCCGATTTGTGAACCAAAACCGTTTAACAAAATGTGGTTTTCTCACAAATTTAAATCAGCAGGATTTCGATATGAAGTAGGATTGAGTTTATTCAAAGATGAGATATTATGGATTAATGGTCCGTACAGCTGTGGAAACCACCCTGACAGCGAAATATTTAATTCCAATTTGAGTTTTTGTGTACTGCCAAACGAATGTATTTTAACGGACAATGGGTACAAACAAGTGAAATGCATTACTCCAGAGTCTGTTTCACCTATTTTCAAAGAGAAGCATCAAATATTTCGAGCCAGACACGAGAAGTTGTATGCTCGCTTTAAACAATTCTCAGCTTTGGAACAACGTTTTCGGCATCGTTTGTCAAAACATGGTCATATATGTTTTGCTCTAGCGAACATTATTCAGATCGCCTTTATGACGGATGAGACCTTAATGAATTTCAAACTATCTACATGAAGAGAGATGTTCTATTGACTGGGATATTGCAAAGATGGAAAACAGTTGCATGCTTTAGTGCACAATTTTTTATTCTTATTTATAGTTTCAATGAAGAAATAAACTACATGCTTTTTAACGTTTCCGTTTTCATATGTGATCTGTAGAATTTGCACCGCTTTTATTTTTTCTGTGAACCTTAGAAAAACACACCTAAGCAATTCTCTATTTATTCGACAAGTCTAGTATTCAATGTTTTAAATGAGGGCACTATGTTTTGCTTGTCAGATATCTTTTGGTGAATGAAGCCTGTTTATTTTGTAACGGATCCATTTTCATTGAGAAAACAATATCGATTAGTCAGCTGCGTCAGTAGACTCAAAATGAAACAATGCCTCTTGAATAAAACTTGTGTGCAGATGGATATATGTACATAATGATAATTTATTATACATTTATATTCAAATATGTATTATGTAAATGCAGTCATTCCCGCAAGCTCCTGCATAGTATGCAGTGCATACCGCATACAGAGGTATTACAAGTATGCGGCAAGGCCCACATTGAGATCGTTCGTAAGATACGATATTGTTGGGGTGTATTACAGACTCTGTACACGAAGTAGATACGATATCGCTCTGTAATACAGGGCGATATCGTATCTACTTCGTGGTTATAATCTCGCAAGATGCGACTCGCAACGCCTACCTTCGTAAGATAGCCCGAAGAGGGCTATCCTTAAGGCTAGCCTTCTACCCTTGGTACTGCAGATTCAATGCAAGTAGTACAGGCTACCTTTAAAACTTACCTGGAACGAGTAGAACTCTAGAATGGCATCCGCCCGTCTCGACATCCTACAGCACCTGAACCGGCTCGTTTCGGGGGTGTGCCAAAATCATTCTAGCTGGAAGACACTATCGGCAGAGATCTGCGTCGTGACACGCCGTAGGTGACCCTCGCTTGCTAACGTTTTGTCATGCTCGAATGATCCCTGACAAACGCAATCAACCTCGAGCACCATGCACTTGGCAAACATCCTTCCATTTGATCTCGTTTGTTATTACAGTTGCGAGAAAGTATCAAGGAGGACGACGATCCATGACAATGATCACCATCACGCTGGCTCACCATACTGTTGCGCTCCTTCACCCAATCCACACCCACCGTCGTTGAAACGTTTGCTTCAAACTCGCTTGAAGTCGCGTCGCACCCCGTCTGTGCCTAGTCACTCGTGCTACACTCTCTATTCCCAATGGCAGCGCCTCCGGAGCCTCAGCAGCCGGAGTCTCGCCTGCCAGACCCTCAACCCATGAACGAAGGTAATCCGCAAAGTCACCCACACGCTTCCGCGCTCACCGCCCCCGCCCGGACTTCACCAGACCTTTCTGCGGAGATGGACCCTGACAATCCCTCCTCCCACAGCGAACCGTCGTTGCGCGCAGTCGGTTACCAGTCCTTCAGTCACCGAGCGCTCGCCCTTCGACTCCGCAACGCGCAGGTTAGCGGCGAGCTAGGTTCGGGACCGCCCGAAATCAGTCAGGCGGAGTACTCTTCTTTCTACGCCGTCCTCACAACGGTTCCTTATACCATCCTCGCCTTCCAACTTGTTTGGAGTACCATTGTCACTCTCATTGGATATGGTCTAGCAAACAAGGAACTGGATTGGTTCACCACTGAGTTTTGGACCTCAAGGCTCTCAGTTTCATCTTCGGTTTCGTATGGTGTTGGATGGGCGCTGTTCGTCTTGCTCGGCTTCTTCATTCGCGAGGCGTCAAACCGCTATTTCGAAGCGCAAGTGCATTGGACTTACATTGGCGGCAATCTTCGTCAAACTGCGCGTCAGTTCAGGCAGAACTATCCGCAGGGTACATGGCATGATGGTGATATTTCGCGAATCGCAGCCCATTTGATTGCGTACCCAATCGCTTTGAAGATGGCACTCCGTGGGGAGCGTGAACGCGCGCAACTTGAGGGAATCCTACACGACAACGATCTCGACGACGTTCTCGACGCCGACATGATGCATTGCCACTGCATGAGGGTTGTCAGGGCGTACTCTAGCGCCGCCGAGGATGATGGACATGCCTTTGCTGATGTTCCAGTAGACAAGACTCCTGCCGGATGGGGAATTCGATATCTCCTCTTAGACCTCATGGATGCTGTTGATTCCCGGGCGAATAACCTTGTTAAGATTGCCAAATCAAGTCCTTCGCTCGGATACGTCACCCATCTTCAGATATTTCTCTACATCTGGATGTTTTTCCTTCCTTTGGCTCTCGTAAAAAGCAGTGGATGGTAAGTGTGCGAGCGAACACATGGGAACCGATGGATCTTATGGATACTGACCCTCACCACTTTTCCTTCTACTTGTTTCTTTACTTTCTTTCTGAACAGGTTTACCATTCTTTGGGCTGTTCTCACTACTTATGGTGTTGGCATGTTGTTCACTATTGGAGAGGCCTTGAGTGATCCTTTTGGCTTTGATATGCAGGATGTTAAGCTTAATCACCTCGCAGCAGGGACGGCGCTCACGGTGCTTGATGCTCATTTTCGAGATAAGCTTGACTTCGAATCATTGATCCGAACGGAACATGATACTCCCAGTTGGCTTGAGGCACCTTTGCAAAGCCAAAATGACGAGAAACAATCTCCGCGAAGCTTGCTGCGACGCCTTCTTGCTGTGCGCATTGGTCAACTCAGCAAAGGAGTTCTTCTCTACCTGGTTGTCGTTATTGCGTGGAGTTCGTTCGTCCTGTTCTTCACATGGGATCAACGGAACGAAAACGTCGACGGAGAGTGCAGGTGGTGGTGCATCTATGTTCCGGTTGATTCATCGATCACTTCTTACGTCAGTTTGGGTATTTTCTTGATATTGGGTTTCTGGTTGAATGACGCATATGGGCGATATTGGCAGGCTCTCCAGTTGTGGCAAAGTAAGATCAGGGTGGGCATTGAAGAACTTGCGTTTCAGTTGGCTATGGCATGTAAACGGGGGCTCTGGCACGAAAGAGATCGGGAGCGACTGCTTTCTCATGTAGCAGCACTAGCCTTTGCCGCTAAGTTGAAGCTGCGTTTCAGTAGAGATACCGAGGAGCTCAACGACATACTCTCCGCGCAAGATAAGGCTGCGTTCGACGAAGCAGACGATCTTTTCGCTCATGGTATTGATGTTGTATTCGCGTATTTGAACACAGCGGATTGCGCTCATGCTCACCTGACTCAGGTTAATGAATCGCCTATGACCGCAAGTGTGTACAATATGGGATACACTATCTGGGAACTAGAAGGAGCAATGGCACACTGCGTCGCCCTACGAAAGTTTCCGATGTGTGAATCTTTCACTACTCATTTGAAGGTGTTCACATTCTTTTGGCTTGCTCTGCTTCCGCTCTCACTAGTCAGTTTCAATGGGTTCTTGGCATTTCTCTACATTATTCCTATCAGTTACTCTGTTATTAACCTTATCAACATCGGAAGCAATCTCTCTGATCCGTTTGGGTTTGACCGAGAAGACATCCCCCTTGACATTTTGTGTCAGGAAATCCGAACTTCGATTCACGGTGTGTACCACGCGACTAGAAATGGGACAAGGGCATTTGTACACGAGTGTGAATATTCTCGGGATACGTTCAAAGCCAAAGACGAACAAGAAACTAATGTCATTCTTGAGGGAGGAATGAAGACCCCGCAGCTCAACTTCTTTAAACGCATCTGGAAGTATCTGCAGTCCAAAAATGAAGATGTTAACCCTTCTTTCCTGGGGTCCGTTTTGAAGGTTTTCAACTCGTTGCCCTCAGTCTCTGCTCGGAGTATGATTTTAGCCACAGCGTGGACAGTTGTTGCTGTGTTCGCCTCGTATGGGTTATCATTCGCCTGGGACAGAATGAAACGGGATACATGCAATGCCTGGTGTAGCCCACTTGACGTTGAAGTTTCAGTATTAGCAAACATTGGGTTTGCTTTGTTTATGATCCTCAGTTTCCGAGCGTCGGATGCAATCGGGCGGTACGAGGAAGGAGCGATGCTTATCTTTGACATGGAGATGCACCTCCGAAATCTTGCGATTGAAATGGTACAGAGCTTCCATGATGGCTTCTTCCACCCAAAGGACAAGGAACGCATAGTTGCTCACATCGTACAGGTCCCGTTATGCTTCCGTGATACGCTACTGGAAATGGAAAAGTATAGGGTTCTGGAAAACCATGGTCTTCTATCAGAAGAAGACCACCGTGCTCTGAATTCGAGTCGTAATTGTATTAATCATGTGCTGAATACAATCGAGGCTTATGTCCTTCTTCAGGATTCAACAGATCGATTCGAACACCCGGACATTCCGAACAAACGGGCGACTGTTTCCGTGACATACGCTATGATAGCACGAGTGAAGTTAATTCGTGAGACAATATCTCGCGCTCTTGGTGTCAAACGATTTCCTGTTATAGCGAGTTATACCAAACATCAGCATTTATTCACAGTTCTTTGGTTATTGCTTCTGCGATTCGCAATGACGCCGATCACGGGCTTCTTCACTATTCTATGGGCTCCTCTGATTTCTTTCGGCGTTCTTGGGCTCGAGGAGATTGCGGCAAAGCTTGTTGATCCGTATGGGAAAGACGCCATCGACATTCCTTTTGAGAACATGTGTGTCCATGCTGCAAGCTCTGTCATCCAAGGAGTTGAGAGCGTTGATTGGGGTCCCACTAGCCTAATTCGGAAAGAAGTTAACGAATCCAAGCCAAGTATTGGACATGTTGTTGATGCCAAAGTGGTGAAAAGCCAGTACACCCTGGCCCATTTTCAGGAGGAAGACGGTGGTCCTCGCTTCTACGGTCAACAGCCTGCGTTCAAACTTAGAGGCCTCGAAGACGAGAAAATGAAGCCCAAACTGTATGCCCATCTTATCCAGTCTGTCCCGTGGTGGGTATTGCTATATGTTACTGTGTGGACTGTGGTGGCGACGCTCATATCCTACCTTGCTCGCGATAAGTCAGTCGTAGCGCGATGGTGGCAATCTCGTTTCAGCGTGGATGTTACCGTAGCTACATACATATCCTTCGCGGCGTTCATGCTACTAGGTTTCTTCGTTCGAGCCGCGTTTGTGCGCTACATCGCCGCTGGAACCATCTGGGGTGCTCGACTTCGTTCGTCTTGTCATACTCTCAGCGTACATTTTCTAACGCTCTTTTCCGAAGGCACAGTTCACGAACAGGATCTTCGGAGAATTCTTTCTCACATCGCAGCTATTCCGTTGGTATTGAAGAGCGAACTTCGTGGTTCGAGAGATCTAAGGGAAATCAAGGGCCTTTTGTCATTCTCTGATATCGCGAGAATCCAATGCGCGGAAAGCATGGTCAGCCACTGCGTGGATCTTTTAAGGTCGTACCTCTTGCTCTATATGCATCATCCGGAACACCTAAAGCGCCCTGTGGTGCTCGGAAGCAAAGGATCTTTTGTTAGGTTTGAGATAGTTGGTTTGGAGAAGATGATTCGACAGGCCAAGTTCTTGCGATCGTTTGAAATCGCTCCTGGATTCCTTGTATTGCTCAACAGTTTTATTTTTCTTTGGTTCTTAGTCTTGCCTTTCGCGCTTGCTGAGTTTTCAGGTAAGTTGTTCTTCAACGTGGATGTTAATCTACAGGTGGAAACCAGATTCTGACCTTTTGAGTTTTAACTGCGCAGGATGGTTCACAATTTTATGGGTACCAATTATCGCTTACGGAGTTTTGGGGTGAGTTATCTCCATTCTTTTGTTCGTTTGTGGATATCATGCACTAACACCCATGTCAGCATGTTTCAAATCGCTAAGGAACTACAATTCCCTTTTGGGACGGATCTGAACGACCTCGATCTCAATGAAATGGCCAACCGAGTCGTCTCTGATGTTTTGTTTGTTCAGAGGAACTACTCTGGACGAGGACATGAATTTGTCCGACCATCGGCTATTGAGTCCTTCTGGAGAGAAACTTCCGAAAAGCAGGCTATGGAGGTGAAGAGAAAGAGCCGTCTATCAGGTTTCCGTCAGATTTTAAGTCTAGCACGACATACCTTCTCACCGTTTGAGACTGCTGGTGTTGTGATATATACTAGCTTGGCGATACTGGTGGCCTGGGCGATTTCGAAGGAGTTCCCGTTTGACGACGAAATAGAGGACCTTTGTGGCTTGTGGTTCTGCTCAAGAATCGCCCTTGACAGTTCAGTTCAAGAGTACATTGGATTTGCGCTTTTCCTTTTACTCGGTTTCTGGTTGTATGAAAGCCACGGTCGTTACGTGAAGGGTACTCAAATATGGAGTACTATTTTGGGGCACACGAGAATGGTTTCTAACAGGATTTTCGAAAGTTACTGTGGGAATGAATGGCACGAGAAGGATCTTGAGAGGATTGCGGCGCACATCGCGGCGTTCTCGGTGGGGCTTGTCGCAAGACTTCGGAAAGAAGATTGTCGAGAGATGTATCGAAAATTACTGAGTGAGGAGGACACTGAACAACTGCTGAAATCTGTGGATCACGCTGACTACTGCTTGGACGTGCTTCATCATTATCTCGTGAGGAGCGACCACTGGAGAAACGCAGAAGATGTAGTAGACCCTGTGAGCTATGACGAGCACTGGTGCATTATGTATTACCTTTACATGATGAAGAACGAAGCAACGGAATGTGAAGAACTGATCAACATCCCCATGCCGTACGGATACGTGCAGCATCTGAAGATATTCCTGTTGATCTGGGGGCTGTTGTTGCCTCTTGGCCTGGTGGAATCTAGCGGCTGGCTTACGATTCTGTGGATCGGATTCATTGCGTATGGCGTTGTTGGCACGGTAAAGTGGGCCGAAGAACTGTCGAATCCGTTTGGGCATGATGTGTCAGACTTGCCTATCCACGAGTATGCGGAAGAAGCGGCGCGCATAGTGCAGACAAACTTGGTTCTGTACAAGGACGGTGTTCGGAACTTTGTTCGCAGTGACAGACCGGCATTTCCGAACGTGTCTGAGACGAAGCCTGGCAAGAAAATGCGAGTGGATTTGGATCAAGTTTAGCGATGTAGCGGCAGTTGGGTGTGTGCAGAGGTGGTGGACCTCAGGACCTTGGACTCCCAAGGCTTGGAAGATCTCCTCCAGACGGGGCTCGTCCAGGAGACTCCTTTTATGAGTGTGTAGAATTTTTTCTGCTGAAGCGTAGCACGTAGCGATGCTGATCACAAGAAATCCAATACCCTGGGTAACTGCCCTGGGGGCGAATGCCCGTGCTCTCATGGGAGGAGACAAGTTACGGCCGTACCTTTTCTGAGCGCAGGAGTGGTGGGGCGCGTAGGTTAATGACGTGGCCCATTTCGACGCGCGGCGCGGCGCCTCTCGCGCGCGAGTACAACAGCAGAATCTATTTGTGCATTGCTGCCGCAGAAAGGCTGCGCTGGCGCTGCGAGAAGAGGACGCGAGTGCGTCTCCTCCCCCGGGCCAATAGAGTCGCATCCTTCTGTTGCTGTAACAATTCTGTTGGAGTGGCACATGTCGAGCGTGGAACGCACCAGTTGGCACGTTGTTTCTCGCCTCCATGCGCCGCCGTCGCCTGCAACGGGCTACTTTCGGCAAACTGCCTGCTTCCGACACCGCCTGCTCCCGACATCGCCAGCTGCTATCTAATAGCATGGCGCTGCTGGGCGCGCGCCAACGTAAGGCAGTTTCGCATAAGGCAGTCGTTAAAGTTACCCAGCTGAATGCTTTATATAGTTTAAACAGAGCTAACCATTCTAGAAACTACCAGTAGCGAGAAACGCTCGCTGCATCTCCTAGAAGAACGTGACCACGCTCGGACGACGCCTTGACTTTCGCTTGTGCTTCGACGAGGAGTGACGCCTCGAGCGACGCCTGTCTCGGTCCTCCTCCTCCTCATCGTAGCGATACCGGTGATGACGTTCCTCGTACTCGTCGTCCCGGTGCTTCCGGTGGTGCCTCGACGAATGCTTGTGGTGCCGTCGTTGCCGGCGGTGGTCCGAACTCTTGTCGTGCTGTCTGTCGCTCTGTCCATAGCGTCGGGAAGAAGAGCTACTTGCGTGCCGAACAGGCGAAGCGCTGCTATCGCGCCTCGAGCGGTGACGCGAAGACTTTGAGGCGTTGTGAGAGCGGTTCTGGTCGCGCCATGACGGACTGGAATCGCGACGAGCTCGAGCGGAGGCAGAGGACGTGTCCGAGCTGGCGTCATCCTTGGCAATTCGGTCGTCGAATACCTCGAACGCCCGGTCCTTGCGATAGCTGCTGTCGGATCTCTGTCGGTACAGCCGCGATTGTGAGCCGAATTGCTCGGCAGAAAGGTCGGAGCGCGTGCGACGGGACGACGACGAGAGTACAGGGCGCTCGGAGGCAAAGCTCACGCGACGCGGCGACGGCTTGGGAGGTCGGCGACGATCGTTCGGGCCGGGCCCACGGAGAATGCCAGACAAGGGTTCGGCATCCTCGTCGTAGGAGTAGTGCGGGTTCCTCCGGTAGACGACGTCGTACAGGGCCATGGTGTGGGGGTGGAGGGCGGTGGCTAGCGGACGACGGGCCGGCGACGGGTAAGGCGGCGCGTGATGCGCTTAAGTAGTTGTGGCGTGGAGCGGTGATCATGAGGCAGCATGGCATGCAGCAGAACGTCCAGCGGGCGGTGAGCGGCCGAATGCCGAGCGTTGCGCACGACTGCGGCGATTGCGATTGAAACGGTTAGCCGCTCTGGCGCACGGTGCAGCTCCGGTGGCCGTTTACACGTGCTCCGTCGCCAGCATCGCAGGCACAGCAAGGCGCTTTGTGCCACCTCGATACACATGTAAACCTTCCCTGAATTTACCCTTTTTCCGCCGATTTTGGCCGCCTGTATGTCAGCTTACAAACACCAACCCTGCCGTAGTACGTGTACACCACGTAAACAGCGTACGTGTCCAACCCAATCTATACATATATATATATATATACAGCACACGTCACAGCCCCCCCTTTCCAGTCCCAACAGATCACAGATCTCAAGCAAAACCAAATGCTTTTACACGTATTTAACACGAGATGATGGCCTGCCAGTACTACAAACTACAAACAAACTACGACGAACTAATATACAGCACTGTTGCAGGCTACTGCGGCGTCCGCGCTGAAGTGAGCAAGTTAGCTTCCTGCCGATTTCGTCAAGTGCTTTAAACTATGTTACGTAACATCGGCGCCGTGCCGTAGCCGGAGCCTTGAAGAAGCACACGGCTATTTCATCCAATGCGCGAGATAACTATGAGGAACAGCAATCGGCTGCCGCTTTCAAAAAAAACGCCGACGTCTGATTGGTGGGATGCAAAACATATGGTGCAAATTTTGGTTGGTGCACGCTAATTGGATGAGAATGACAAGTCCACCACTCTTGCGCGTCCAATGATATGCGCTGAATGGAACAACCACGACGCCGATGACGTTTGGATACCGATCAATTCTAAGAGCTATCCCGCTCTCATTACATACATTTAAACGCTTCCATCGAGCTCCCAACCGTGATGTTCCACAACCATCTCATCACACCCGCGATCGCTGTTCTCCCTGCTCGGTCGCTCCCAATAATTGTCACACGCTTCAACAATGACCAACAACAACTTCCTGTTCGTTTTTTTGGTCCCAATTGTTATCGCCACCCCAATCTCCACCCCATCGCCGCAATGCCAGCCAGCTGCCGAGTGCATCGCCTCATTGGAGACCGGGTCATCATGTTCACTGTTTCCCAACCCCAATCGCCCAACTCCCATCAATTCACGAGGATTTAATCTCACCCAGATTAGAAAGGGAGTCTTTTCTTATTCAGATGCTGTTTATTTCTCATTGATTGTCTATGAAAATCGCAAGCTGGCCATTATTGATTTTCCAGATATATTCAGTTCAATTGCGCCAGATGGAAGCTACAGGCTTCTTTCAGCTCTTCAGTTGGTTCTCGGCGACTCGATTCCAAAGCATATATTTATGATATATTCTCATTTTCATGTCGACCATATTGGTCGCGCCGCTGATGTGAAACATTTTCTCTCCGAGAGATATCCAGCTGTCCCGATCCGAATCGTGGCAACCCGAGAAACTTTCAATTTTCTGCAACGAAACCGCGATGACATTCCGTTGCCTAGTATATTTGTCACTCGTCGCAGACCAATCACGATCATCTTGTCGCGCACTTTGTCGCTTAAGCTTTTCATTCTTGGAGGGCATACGAAAGAGGATATTGTCGGATACATCAGTCCGTCTTCGGATGGTGGTGGGATTGTGAGCCTCGTTGATATTATCAATCCAAAGGAGGCTCCATTGCCTCAGTTTACAATTGCAATGAATTTTGAATCATTCATAACTGCGCAGCAAGAACTGCTTGAGCTGGATTTTGACATCATCAACCCAGGACACGGCGTAATCGGAACAAGACAAGACGTCGTGAACAATCTGAACTATTCGAAGTTTGTGTTACAAGCAGTTCGGGAGAGTGCTCAAGAACTTGATCCTTCAGTACAGGCGTCCACACTGCAAAGGTTTTTCAACCCCGAAGCGTTTGAATACTTCAATAATCCATGGGCATTTGGGCAGCTGATTAGTGCTCAGGCCGACTCTTGTTTCAAAAAAGTGATTTCGAAATGGGCCTGTGTGCTCACTGGAGTAGATGTTGTGGCCCGGGATCACTGTTTCTTAGTCGCATTATACGATTTCTCTTCCACATTCGACTTCTCACAGTAAACTTCGTTCACGTATGCCTTTCTGATTTCTCCAGAAATCAGCCTTTTCGGTCGTGATGACACTTCGTCTCCTCAAAGTATTCACTTAACACCATTTTGATGGCCACAACATTTTCGGGCCTCTCAAGGTAGAGCACTACCGTTAACTTAGTGTATATACACACGTATATTGAAACCCCATCTTCAAAACTCAAATTCACAGCCCATAAGGTAATAATAATGGACATAGCGCAATTCTTGCAGCGAAACATACATCTACTTGTTTAAAGAAATACGTCTAAAGAAACATAAGTGTTCTGTAAAATTGTTTATGGAAATACATATGCATATATCGAAACATGTCTTCTGATCAGCCCCGTACACATGACAGACTAACTAATGAGCAAGAAGGGGTATATATGACTAACTAACTAATGAAAGAAAAAGAACTTAGTCATCAATACTACGGCGTGTACACGACTGACACGTTAGACAACTGTTCCACAAAGCCACAAAAAAGGCGCCAATACTCTCGAGATAGATCAACAAGATGTCGACATCAAGTGGCTTCAATACTTCGTAACCCTTTTGGGACAAAAAGCTTATGTCTAGTGTACTAGACATAAGAAACAACCATGATTGGATGCAAACCAGAACAATTGGTTGTCAGTCTGCCATGTGGTGATTTTTCTTATGTCTTGTGTACTAGACATAAGCATATATTATGCATATTTTACGTAACTGCATGCGTGTTGCGCTATTATTAGCTCTCTGAAAGTTCTGCGTAATTTCTCGCCACTAAGTACTGCTCAGACAAAATCGATATGCACAAAGCAAAAATCCTTGGAATGAGTGAAGGTCAGGCTTACATCGTTTTGCCGTACTTTTTACAAGGCCTCGCAGAAGATCAATTCAACTCTGTATAAGGATTCTCTGAAACCTCCAAAAAAAACGTTACTAGTTGGCTTAAAACCGTACAATATCTACTCCGTTTGTACGCAACTAATAGCGCCATTAAAAAAGCCGCTACCGCGCTGCGAGAAACGACGCAACGCTTGAAGGAATCGGACACTGAATTCTTAGTTCGTCTAAATAAGGCTTTCTAGAGTTATGACAACGTTTACTTCGCAAATGAACGTTGTACGCTGCAAATCAACCAATTGACTCCGGCTATTCGCACTCTAGTCGCCCACCGACGGGTGGTCAAGAGGACGATTACGTATCTTAAGCTCTTTCAATACTCGAAAGCGGAAGATCACGCGTTCTGTGCCCGCTGCGGATACAAAGTTCCATCCAAAGCGCTTCATATCGAAGGTGCGCCATTGTCGGTTTCACTGCTTCAGCAGGATCATCTTGGTCACGAAGTGGATAACTTACACTTCGCACAGAAGGACCTGGTCTCTGTTCCGACTATGTAGTTGCTGTCCACGACCGAAGGCTCCATGATGACGGACACCCAACTGCTTTATTCACACCGCCCTCGTGTTCCAGCGGCGCAGATACCCTACGCCGATAGTCGCTACCAGTGACCTGGTTGGGTAGACCCGCGGACGGTGAAGGTGCAAGATCCACGAAGTATCAAAAACATGGCCCGGAAGCTGATCTTTTATACTTGCTACAGCTATGGGCATACAGCGCCAAACAGCAGCCTCACGTTGAGGGAAATGCCTAAATTAGTCGTGAATTATGAATCACTCACTCAGGAAGAGCAGGCGTTAGTGCCCGTGACCGCATATCTGGGCGCTAAGACAGAATTTCCACGAAGGATTTCGGCTGCAGAAATCGCTGAGTTGCCACTTTCTGGTTCTTCCCATGTTAGGTATTCATCGGCTCAAGCCGTAGCGGCAACCGCTGCTGCAGGTAGTCTTACTGCAGTTCCACAGAAATCCTCGCAGATCCCTGGAGCACAGGACGCCGTTCCCGTTAGAACGAATAGAGCTCAGTTAAACTGATTTCGGGAGTCTCCGATGGAGAGGCGCCCAATGTGAGGCCCAAGGCGCCCGAGGCGTCGCCGCCTCGCTCCCCGGTCACAATTCTTTCAAGGAAACAGACCAATCTAGACGTGGACTCTACCACCGTTGGTGTGTTGCGTCGCCCGTGGATACGGTTTAGGAACAACCGGATCCCGGACCGAGTCATGGTCATGGCTAAGAGGAACTACAAGGTTTTATTATATCTTGGCCTATCCACCCAGCATATGGTGCGACATCTGTCCATATTGAATACAGGTACCGGTCCCAATTTCATTGTAGAATCGTTGTTACCACTGGAAATCCGTTGTCGAGTTCGTCAAAGACCCGTCATGGACGTGGCGGACGCTAGTAACAACCGGCTAAAAACGGATGGAATGGTCACGCTCCTAATCAGGATCGGCAACTGTGTTTCACAGCTCGATTTAATGTCTGTAAGACGCTTGCTGCCCCAGTTATCTTAATATGTGACTTTTGCAACCGTTATGTCGAGTAAAAACCACTCTTTCACCTCCAGTCTGTCTCTTCGATCGCTCCAATGGCAAATGATGCACTGCAGTAACTGTATCGTATGCTGATTGTAAGAGTTGGTCTACGTCGTCGCACTTACCAACAGCCGCCCTCAAAAAGAATGATATAAAAACTCAACCAGAGTCCGAAAGCCGTAATGAAGCAGTGCAAGAGCCAACAGTGGAACGACAAAATACGGAAGTCAAAACTGATGACGGAAAAAAGGAAAGCTCCGGATATGCACATGAATCCAATAACAATTCTTTAGAATCCCCCATGGAAACTTTCTGTGGTACAAAAACGTTTCACGAAAGGTTTGAAGCAGTTTAACGATCACTAGAACAATGTAAGATATTCCGTTCAAGTTCTGGTATTTGGGCGCACTGAAGAACTGGCTGGATATTCCACTGGTTCCAACACCTTGAACACACCCCTTGAGTGCAGAGAGAGCACCATTGTCACTATCTCGAGCCGCCTTTCGTTCTGATCTTTCGGCCACTCTTAGTGATTGTGTGACTGTAATATCATAAGGAACAAGAAGACGTTTTCCACTTCACACGCTTATGCAAACGTATCTGCAACAATTTTCCAGCTTTTTCTTGATATGTGTCGTAAATTGCGACCAAATTTCACGTGTATATTGGTTCAGAGCACGTAAAATAAGAGCTTTGGTCTAACATTCCAACACTGACATTTCTCTCCAGGCATGATGTTTGTTGAGAAGCTATTATGCTGGACTGAGTTTTGTATACTTTTGCTAGTTGCCTTGCATACTCGGGGAAAGAGCACAATCGGAGACAGTATAATGAAGCTCACGATATCCTTTTCTATTGTTTTTACCTCAATTATATCATGAATTCTTTCTCTTCTCGTGGCCAAAGCAGGAAGATAAACAATTGCAGCAGTATCAATCTGCCCGAAAAGCAATCGTTCGATAATGCTAACTATGGCATTCTGTGAAGAATTTGTATGGTCGAGAGTAGTCATTGCTTTGCCTAATTCATCCACATCTCCTTTGATAAAGTTCACACCAATGCGCTAGGACGAGTCATTCTCCTTGGAGGTAAAGAACCACGTTCAGTTACTAGCTTCCTGTAGGTTTGGCTGAACCAATATTTTCGTTGATGTGACATGCTCGTTGTTCACAATTTGCGCTGCTAGTAGTGACGCAAGCTGTGACATATGAAAATCATTTAAAGACTGCCAGTGGATTTTCGAGGAACGTAGAAGTGAATTAATTTGACCGAATCTGCCACGCGAGAGCGAAAGATGATCTTTAGATCGACGGCGGTGTCAGTTGGACACCGCCGTCGCATTTCATCGCGCACTTTTGCTGGCGCACCACCTCCGCGACCGAGCGAATGTCGAGCTCTTCCTTTCCATGTCACCCCCTTTGCGCGGGCCGCGTTTCTTCGAAACTTTTCTTCGAACGCTCTTTGCTCTACTTCGACACAATAAGAGCTGTAATTCCACGACTTCATCTCTAATGGCCAGATAACATACAAATTGTACGAAGCGTTATGTAGAATCAAAATTTCAAAACTCTTTAGATGTTTTCAAAGCAAATGGTCAGGAGGCACACTGAACAGTTCGTAATTGAGAAAACTGAATAAAAATGACAAGAATCCAACACAAATAAGAGAAAGAATGGTAGCGATGATGAAGAAACAGCAGCACACAGCCTGTGAACCTCAACTGTTGCAGAAGCATACTAGTGATTGATCAGGCTTCTAAAAATTGGAAGGCGTTTATGCACTGGAGTGGCTTAGAATCCAAAGTGATTCTCGCAAAAGTACAAGGTTTGGTCTGCGACGCAGTCTAGTTGAACGCGACAATGATGTGATGAGCAAGGAGAGAAAGTTTAATATCATTCTTACTTCCTGAATGCATGAAACAAATTTCGAGTTGTCTCAGCGTACTTGAGTGATCATTCAAAACAGAGTCGCTTCACCCGAAGGTGGTCCTAAACGTCTAACATCATCTTTGTTTGTTCGAGGTGACTGAAAACCTCACTGTGGTTTGCTGAATTTCACCTGGCTAGGATAATGTGAAACCAGTCATAATACACTTGGTCTAGGTCACCCGAGCTTCATCAAGCAGAAAGCTGACGATTTTTTTCTGCCTGAAAACATAGGGTTCGTGAGGACAGCGTCTCGGCGCTGAGAAAGAGGTTTCACGGACGTATGATAGTAGCCTAGGTGACGTGTATTGGCCAAGCTGTAGTGATAGATTGCCACGTAGTACAGCTTTGTTAGATGGCATTTTGGGTTTTGTTTGATATTATCTACAGGTAAGCGGGTTCCAAGCTAAACTGTGAGTAGTGATGTGCAGCACTGAGGTGGTAGGTGGACTGCTTTTCTTTTTCTACGTAGCTTTGTAGTAAAAGAAGGCTAACAACGTTTTCAAATAACGTTTTACAAAGTCAAACCGACAAGTAGACCGTCACTACCAACCACTAGTATCCTAAGCCGTTGCTGGTCAGCTCGCTTTTTCCGACAACGCCTGACGTACCTTACTGAGACGTATTTATACGACCGCCCGGTTCTGGAGATTAGTTTTGCGCGTCACATTACACTACCGATTGGATTGCAGAAAATGACGCCCAGCTTTGAATTAGCCCGTCTGGAGCCTAAACGATTTTAGCGCTGTTCAGATAGCAATAACGTGGACCAATTGGAATTGGGAATTGTACTCAAATCGTGTGGTTGGCATTACTACTGTGATTGATTGTTCCGTACGAACGCTGACGCAGATTTGAACCCATCTCAAAGGCGCACTCAAAACTTCCGGGCAACCTTGTGTGCTCAAGAGAGCAATATCATTCATGCCGAAATCCGCGTTGAACCCATCAGCTATTGGAACGCTCATCGTGGCCTACCTGCATGCCACGCGAAAGATAAGAGCATGAGCGGTAAAGAAGATTCAAACGATCCTGAGTATCATTCTCGTGATGAATGAAACACTAAAGGATCTACTGGTCAACCAAAGCGTACAGCAGGCCCTCGCTGCCTACCATAGGCGCACTGAGGAACGCAATGATACAGCTCTACAGACAACCAAAAAAATGGCAACAACTCTTTGCGTGTCCGCGAGACCAATAAGCGCAAAGCAGATCGCAGTCTAGGATACTGCTACGACTGCGGGTCCAAAACGCCTACTCGCGGCAGTCTCGACTTTCAGAGATCTTCGCACGAGACCAAGCCTCTTCGCAAGGAAAAAGAAGCTGCGAACAAAAACAAGAACAAGGAAGAGAATGATTTTCAAAGAGACTCCAACCCCTCACAGCACAGTCATCTCTAGCTGCCGCGGAAGGAGCCCAGTCAGATATCTTTTTATCCTTAGTAGACCCGAACCCCATCGTTGATCCAGGATGCCGGAAGAATGTCGGCGGTTTGTCGACCATCTCTCACCTATGCATCTCTTGGGAATTGAGTTGGTCCTCGACGAGCTTGACTCCGAGCCGTTCCTTCACGGCTTTGGAGAGTCTTGCTGCGATTCAAAGCCAACCTTCGCTCTCTCGAAGTTTTCCAGCGAAGACACAAACGAAGTTCGTTTCTGTATCTCATTCTACGTTGTGGAAGGCACAGGTTCAATACTTCCGGGAAACGGTATACTCTCTCGGTCAGACATACTTGGAGAGTGCAATGAAATAAGGATCCCAACCAGAGTTGCCGGGAACCTGGAAGGCCCCGTACACATAGCCACTTATCACATCCGATCGGATCTTGATAAACGAACCCGCCTACTGATATTACCATCGACCGCGAGCGCAATGTCGTAATTTCTCGCTCGAGCCATAGTAAAGAGCAGCAAGAACAATGTTATGGAAAATGAAGAAAGGTTGGCGAGACGCCTCCATCTCTATACCCATCTCGGACATAGAAAAATGAAGCAGAATTGCGAACGTGCTGAAGTTCTTACAAGGACACTAGAGGCCCTGCTATAGGCAGCATACGAGTCCTGCACTTCGTGCGCTAGCACAGGCAGACCGCTTGCGTCTAGAAAGGTGTCGTTCACTCTGCTCTTGAAGAACTTCCACGAACAGGTCCAAGTGGACTTCATTTTCTCCGCGGAGCTGGAATTCTGCCCATTCTCTTTATCAAGAAAGCGGCAGAAGGCCTCTCAGTAGCCTGCCTGTTGTTTTCACGGAACATGAAGGAAGCAGTGAGGAATTTATCAACACACTGGATTCCTGTAAATGGCTTCCCCGCAGAAGTGTCTGCCGACCCAGAGTTCGGCTGCGAAGAATTCAAAGCGATGTTTGACCACAACGACATAAACTTCCCTCCCAGACCGTCCAGAAGGCACGACAAGATAGGCGTGGTCGAGTCATTTAATGAGACGATACGCTACCTCATCCAGCGACTTCTCAAGGACAGGTTTCACATTGCCAAGCTCTGGAAGCAGGAATTCTCTCACCAAGAAGTCGCCTCCTAGGCCGCGTTTCAAAAGAAAATCCCCACGGGCTCAAGGCACATCTCCAGTTTCGGACTCGCAAGGGGATAATGGCCATCTCTCTGGGGATTACCTAAAAATCATCTAACCAAAGACCTGATAATAGCTTATCACAAGAGAGCTGCCCGACATGCTCTCCACACCTTCTTCCTTATGAGAGAGGTGAAGCATCTGGATAGGACCCTTTTACCCTCGGCCCAGCCTGTCTACTTCTTCAAAAAACAACGAACGGGGGAAAATGGTACCCCGGCTACGTCAAGGAGGTCTTCGACCACTTTTTCATCCTCTGGGCAATGAAGGACCTGCGCGGCTGTTTCTATACAGTTGCGTACGAGGCCTTGAGGCTACGCCCGAGGTCCGACTTACTTCAGAAAATCGAGCAAGTTGAGGTTGCTTGGTTTGAGCTTCCAGGAACCCAACAAGACGAAAGGCCACTCCCGCAATCTGCGACCTTCTAAGACGAAGTGAACTCACATTAAAACGACCTGGTTCAATTCTCTGAGAACATGTCACTGGTAGACGAAGACTCAGTGACGGACATCGAGTTTTCGAACTGGAACGACCATCCGACCAGATCAGCCTTCATGGCAGGAGCCCAAGTCACTCGTCCGCCGAACATGCCATACAAGGACATCGGCGAAATTCCTTCCTCCGTTACTTCTCCGTCCCGCGCAGCCCTTCGATCTGCAAAACAGGAAATCCTGAAGAAGCTCTATCAACAGTTTGGGAATGAAGCTCTCTCCGAGCACAAACTCCAATGTGCCCCATGGTTGCTTTAGACGAAACCATTGCAAAGGAGAAGGCTTCATACATGGATCGTAATGCATAGGAGGCACCATCATCACGCGCAGTACCGAGAGACGCGAACATGTTCTTCTCTGACCACTTCTTCGTCATCAAAGATGATGGAGAAAGCAACACGCTTAAACTCAATTGCCGTTTAGTACTCCATGGTAACAAGGTCCTAGAGAAGAACAACCTCAGGAACGACTCCTCAACCGCTCAGTTCCCAACCATCTGCCGCCTTCTCTCCCTCGCATCTTCTTCCCACTTTGCCATAGCTTCGCTCGATGTAAAGTCGACCTTTATTCAAGCTGGCGAACTCAATCGTGATATCTACGTACGTCTGCGGCGAGGATAGACCTCTCATCTAGACGAGGTCTGGAAAATCCAAGCACCGGCGTACGGCTTAGCCGAATCAGGCAGACTCTGGCAACTATGCGTAGAAGAATGGCTACTCCAATCCGGTTTCAAAGCTGTCCCTGGTGTTCCGCAACTCTCTCTACTCTTGGAGGAGGGCAAGCCTATAATGACCGTTGCAAAAGTGGTAGAAGACATGATTTTGAAGCGAAGTCCATGCCAACTCCAGCAATTTAGTCGCAGCATATCGGCAAAGTTCAACGTAGGACGATTCAATTATGACTCGGACATCGTGTTCAATCTGCTTTTCATTAAGCAAATGCACAAGTACTCAATCACGATCATCATGAAAGAATTCCTCTCCTGAATCAATCCGATACAACTCCCGCAAGAAGGAAGAGTACAGCCGATGCATCAAGAAGGAGTCAGAGATTTCCAAAGCCTAACTTTAAAGCTCAACTTCCTTGGCCATGGCATTCTTGCGCAAGCCTCCATCGTGGCAAGCAAGCTTCAACAGCAAGTGGCGAGACTGAAGTTTTCACACATTAGACAACTGAACCAAGCTATGTATACGTGGCACCAAGCTGCGCTGCGCCCGGTGCACCACTGGAGGTCTGACTCAACTGAACCAAGCTCTGACCCATATCAAGTCTCTGCAGCCATTGCTTTACTAGAAGGCATGCGAGAAGCCACTCCTCCTAAATTCACTCCCAGCTCACGTTCTCGCCTTCAGCGACGTCCATCGGGAACAATATCGTACGTTCAAACTGGCCTTCTGCCCGGCTTAGCCATCAACCAAGGCGCCCACACGACTTACCACATCGTCGACTGAGGCAGCCCCTAGTAGAATCATAAGGGAAAATACGGGGTGTGCACGGGTTTATTTAGAAAATTGGGTGGTCAAAATTGCAATCTACCCCGTGCGCGTGCCTTGCACAGCCCGTAAATGAACACCAATTTTCCAAATAAACCCGTGCACACCCCGTATTTACCCTCGGACAAAACATGATTCTCCTAGGGAGCTCAAAGCAGAGCAGATTATCGTTCTCATCGCAGACGTTGAGATTCTTGCTACGGCTCACACCACACACAGAGCAATCCATCTTTCCAATACCGTATTCATTCTAGATGAGAACGGAGACGCGAATAAGCGACACTTTCGGATGGTTGTAGACTCTTACAGATTGTACAGCACCAATATCCACTCTTCATGAGCAGAGAGGTTTCTGTCTCCGTCCTACGTTTGTTAGACTGCGTGACTCATTTAAGTCTCACGAGATAGACAACCTCGAGTGGATACTAGGTCCTAAAAACCCCACAGACGGGCTGGAGAAGATAAACTCTAATGCGTTCAAGAAACTGAATCACATGATGAGCATGGGAATACTTCCTCCTGGCATACTTGTTAGTAGCCGCACGGTTGCGTAAGGGTATGCGTGGGGAGCTACAGCAGCACAGCTAGAATCAACCACTCAAGAGTCTGGGTGGCCTGTAGTTTGAATTACTTTCCCGATTGGGAACAAGACAGAATTGCAGCCTAAAGCTGCTGCTCTGTCCTTGCTGTCTTGCCCGGAAGGCCATAGTAAGTACCCGGACACAGCGGGAGACCGTTAGTGTCCGGAGGCAGAACCCAACACAGTCTGTTGGAGTTCCTTTGTGCCTGTTCCCTTGCTTTGTTCCTCTCTTTGCTCGCCTGTCCTTTCGCGCATCGCGTGTGACCAACAATACTGGAACTCTCCTCATCACAATAAACAAGTTCGCACCTTGCTTTTATTTTTTGAAGCTCTTGAGCCTCCGTCTGCGCCGTCCGCACTAGATAGCTCTCCCCGAGCCAACTACCTCCCGCACCCTTTGAACTTGCAGCACTCTTTCGAACGTTTTCGTGTCAGCCAGACAGCATCTCAAGGATTAAACGCACTGCAGCATTTGATTCTGCTCACCGGAGACATGAATCGCTTTCTCGACGCGTGAACACGTACTAAGTGATCAATATTCTTAGCGCGCAGTCGCACAAGAAACACACCTTCCGTCTGCCGCACCATCTAAAGCAGCTTGTCACGGCGCTCCATTCGCGACATGTGAACACGCTCAAGAACCACGCTCTTTACATGAGTGTTCACATATTGAGAGGGGGTGTTAAACGAAGTAATCCCGGGCAGACAACCCTGCAACAAAATGGATTTCGCCATATTCTTCGCCAACAGCCAGTGCAACACCTTTAGCCAAGAACGCATGGAGACAAACTTCGTTAGTTTTGCACTCGAGCATCCTTCCATCGCTCAGAAACTACTGCTCGCAATGCTCGCTTTCCTCTCGTTCCCATGGGCTCGACACTCGAACGGGAACAATTGGATGTTTCATGCAATATCTGTCCTAAACATAGATGATTTGGGATGGAGCCGGGGGAGGAATGCGCTGCGAATCATTCAAAGCGTCATATTCAGTTATGTGTCGCAAACCCACGTGCGGGCGAACAACAGCCACGTCGCGGAAAGACACCCACATGGTGTTCAGGTCCTGCTCTAAATAAGGGTAGGGAAACTGATAGAACCCTCCGATAGGGCTGACACGAGCCGGTTGTAAATCCGGACATTCCCGTTCTGGGCGTGCAGTCAGGAGTAAAATGAAGTAGAACCGGCACTAGATCCGGATGCTCACGGCGAGCCACAGCGAGTGGAGACATCCAAGCCAACGGTTTTGGGCAAAACAAACTACATAAGAGCCGCACAGTGGTGCACTGACTGGGGAGTTTGGGAAATATTCCCGGAAAATGCGGGCCAAACCTGTGTAACAGATAAGAGTAGATATAGCTGTATGAAGGAAGTAATAACAGCAAAGCAACAGAAAAGATGCCGTTACGACGGTCTAGGACTCCTGAGTGGTAAATGGTGGATGACTAGACCGGGATTGCGGCGGTTTTCCCGCTTAGGGTTGAAGATCGTTCGCAAGGGGCAAGAAAGTCAAATCCAGAAGCCTTGTTGAGGTTTACTTCCCGTACAGTGGCGGTCGGTGCCGCTACCTATATACGGCACTTGAAAATATCAACTAAAGTATATGACTATCCGTCGCTGCCGGCTAATGCTCTACAGGTGTGAAACCTTGGCAGGCTTGCCACGGAGCACCCCGCATCGCGCCAACTCAAGCACACTTGTGCAGAAACACTACCCTTTCTAGGCATATCCCAAAATGTGGCCATTGCCACCGTGGCACGTCTGTGTTCTGCAAAGTGGAATATAGTCTGTTCGCTTTGGAAACTAAGCTAGTTTGGGGCTATTTAGGGCGCGCGAGGGGGTGGCAGAGTCTGGCACTCAAAAAATTAAGAAATTTTGGAATATTAAGTTCCATTTCGCGCAGTTTTAGTTCTTGGGTCCCCTAGTTGTTGTAGAGGTTCTACTTCGCCGCACCACCCCATTCACTCTTTTCCGCGACCCTCTCTCAAAACTGCGCTCGTGCTAGTTTGCGTTTCCATTTTCTCCCATGTTGCAATGCAAATCGCAACTCATCCCACTTCAATCATCCCATCACTTCTTCCCAGTCCACACCACCCCGCTATTTACCCATTTCTCGCCCATCACTCGTTCGCATCCTTTCTCTCCGTCTCCGCAAACGTCATTTTGTAGAAGTCAGGTGGTCAACTCTCTCCCTTCTCGTATACCCGCCTCGCTCCAAAACGTTTTCAAATCCCTCCCAACCTTCTCTCCTCCTGTCCCCTCAGAATCCCCTTCGCAGTCCGCGCTACCTCCGCCGCACTCCTAAACCCAGTCACCACCGGAGCTCCGACTCCCTCCCGCGACACCTCCTCCACCACCTTCTTCATCTCCTTACGCCTCTTCTTCAGAAGGCTCTTCCCATCCCCAACCCCACCACCCTTTGTCTTCGGTTTCACAGGGGACCCCTTCTGCACCGCCACCCTTCCCACAATTCCCTTCTCCGTCTTTCCCTCCACACCTCCTTTCACCCTCTTCTCTTCCACCAATCTTTGCCTCTTGCCCAGCTCCTTCACCTCCTTCTCCAGCACGTCCAACCTCTCGTTCAGAGCCCTATTCTCCTCCCGAAACTCTCCAACCTCCCTTCCCGCACACTCCACTATCCCATACACATGATTTCTCATCTCCACTCCCAATACCGACAACGAATTCCGCAGGCTCGAAATCGCCTCAACCGAAACACCACTACCACCCCCCACTCAGCACCACACCGCCCATTTCCGTTATAATCTCCACAATTCCATCGTCCAGTTGCTCCTTCATCACCAACCCCAACATCCCCACCCTCGCCTTCATCTCCCCCACAAACCGCATCTCCCTGTCACCCTCTCCGCCCCCACTCTCTATCTGGTCTCCAACCTCTAACTGACTCAGATGCACCGCACCCCTTCTCTCCATTGCGACCCCCTCCACCTCCAATTCTACCCCCTTCTCCACCTCATCACCATCCCCTCTCCTCGCCTCACACTTCTTTCCTTCATCGGCCACTTTCTTCTTCTGCGACATCCGACCAGCCGCCGTAATCACGTCCTCTTCCGCTTTGGTGACGGCGTCGGCGGTACCTCCTTCCCCTCCGCGCCAACAGCTCCTCATCCTTCACGTATCCTTTCGACATCTTCAGAAGAAGAAGTAGTAGTTGGATCGAAGTTTCCACTGCGATACAGTGCAATCGAGCGAAACTGTGCTGTCCACCCCCACTCTCCAACCACACGGGCTATATCCAGCACCATGATTGTCCCTGTTTCCCTCATGCCATTTTCCGCCAAAACATCTACTGTACACCTCCGCACCTTCCACTATTTAAGCGCCACCTCTCTGTCTCTTCTTTCGCGCTCACATGATCGCCACCCACCTCGCCTCGACCGGCGATATTATTCTCTTCCACCATAACCTCACTCGATGGTTGTAGCAAAACAGGAAGATATTGCCAGTGGAGGCAAGCTAGGGACTAGTGATTGTACTTAGAGTAGCTCACCCTCTGTCTCAACTGGGGACTTCTTCTTCTTCCGTCACATCCTGTGTGGGTTGTGACAAAAAAGAATATGTCACCACTCGACACCGGATGGGTAACAATGATAGCACGTAGAGTAGTTCATCCTCACTCTCAGCGTCTACTGGGGATATATTGATGTTCTCTCACATCCTTTCCCGGTTGTGATACAAGAGAAATACATCTCCAATGGAGACGGAGAATATAGTCGTGATAACACGTAAAGGTAAAAATGTAATAAACAATAATTTTATGCTACTATCTCTAACCAACCTTTCGAAAACCAGCTATGACATGAGCTGGGTTACTCGAGCCAAAGATGGCAGATCCTGCAACTGAAATGTTTGCACCGGCCTTCACTACTCCTTTCAAAGTACTCAGTCCAATACCCCCATCCACCTGTATCCCTATTCTTGGGTACAACTCCCTTGCATGTCGCACCTTATCAAGAACACCCTCCATAAACGCCTGTCCTCCAAACCCTGGCTCCACCGTCATCAACAATAACATGTCTACAACTCCTTCCTTCATAAGTGCTTCTACGACCTTTATAGAGGTATTCGGGCGCAACGCAACTCCAACCTGCATTCCCATCCTTTTAATTCGGTTACATAATTCCTTCAACACCACGTTCTCTTCCTCAGTTGGTACCTCGCACTTTTCTATTCCCTTAGCCACACACTCGATATGAAATGTGACTCCGTCTGCGCCTGCTTCTGCAAGGTCTTTTATCCAGCGCCCAGGATCTGATACCATCAGATGACAGTCCAAAAACAATTTCGTATGCCTCCGCAACGCTTTCAAAACAGGCGGTCCAACAGTAAGGTTCGCCACAAAATGACCATCCATTACATCTATATGCAGCCACTCCGCTCCAGCCTCTTCAATTGCACTCGCTTCATCTGAAAGGCGAGCAAAGTCTGAAGCCAAAATTGATGGCGCTATAATTGAACGAGAATCCATACTGAACATCGATAACTTCAGTAACGCCAAACCTCTCGCTCCCAGACATACACCCCTTTTATACCTCAATAAAAAAGAAGATTACGGCAATCTGAGTGAAGCTATAGAACCCGTTCACGTCATTTATGAAGCCAAAATGGCTCCTTTCATCCTGTATTCAAGCTCCCCGTAACTCGTACTTTACAACTACTTTACAACTCAGGTTCGAAATCAGTTTCATTCATTGTACACTTTCTACTCTTCCACCTACTTTTCATAAAACATCATCACACTTTGTGGCTTGTCGTCTCATACAAGCCCTATCATTCATTCAGTACAATCACATATCATACATTTCGCTCACTTTCACAAAGTGAACCATGTTCCCGTTCTGCGCTTCCCGACCGTTTGTACTTAAGTATCACTCTTTACCCCAGCAGTTCTCCGCCCCATCTTCCATTTTTATCGTCACACAAAAACAATCGAACACTTGCAATGAACTCTTAGTCCGACATGCCTCCGACTCCACCTCCGAGTCCCAGATACTCTGACGACCCTCAGGCCTCATCTCCCGCCCGAAAGACTCGTGCCGTTATTGTTGGAAGGGGGCGTATAGGTACCATGCTGGCGAACGAAGAAGATATGGTCATTTCCGCACACGAATTCTGCAGCATGGCTGCTACCTCTCATCTTTCTGAGGTACCGATACTAGTTTGTGAAAGAACGAACACCCTGGAGACCGTAATTAAGGCTTGCCCTTATTCGCTCAGAGAGAATCTCGTTTTCTTCCAGAATGGAGACATCATACCATTGGTTTCGAAGCTCGGTGTGGACAAATGTTCAAAAGTTGTCCTATACGTTGGTGTCCTCTCAAAAAACACAGCTCCGCAGGATGGTGTCACTCCCCAAAGTCCGGATGGTCTCACTGTCGCAACAGGAAAGTGGGCCTCCAACGTTGCAGACAGGTTTAGGTCTATGGGTCTCGCTTGCGGGGTTGTCGACGAAGACAAATTTCTCGTAAGCTATTATGAGAAGCTCGTGTGGCTATCAGCGTTCAGCATCGTCGGGGCCTCAAAAGGTTTCATTCCTATGGACGTAGTCGCTACGGAGTCCAGTACGGTTGTGCTCACAATAATGAAAGAGCTGTTGAAGATAGTTTCGCTTAAGACAGGTACTACTTTCAACCTGGAAGAGGCCGTTGGGCGACTTCTTGCATATGGGAAAACTCTCGTTGGCTTCCCTACTTCTTTCTCCAACTCTCAGTTTAGGAACGCGTACTTCTACGACTTTTCCCGTCATGAAAGAAACATCGTAGGCGGTGACCCCGCTCCTTTTCATACAAACTACGTCAACGTTGTTAAGGAAAAGTTATCCCCATCCCCATTCCCCCAGCTTTGAGGTTAGAACACATGACGTTTCGGTGTTGTAAACCTTTTAGAGATAGTTAAACATAAAAGTTACTTTATCGAAATGACCTGTTCCTATTACATTACTTATATTGTTCGTCCTTCTGTGGTTCAAACATGCCCCTTTACATCCTACATCCCTTATCACTAATACCGGGCTAAGTTTTTGCTAGATGGAAAAGGTCATTCCACATCATTAAAGTGCACGATACTAGTAAGGAAACAAGTACAAAATTGTGATATTTCTGAAGAACTAAGCCTTTGCAATACTTGGGGCACCCGTACAAAGTAAGGTAAACCTTTTATGGGTTTCAACCCTTAATGGAGGTTGTTTTACTGATCTTGATTTCTAAGCTCATGTTATAGTATTCATAGTTTTCTTTACCCACTTGAACCCGTACATATAATTTATGACTAAATCATCCTTTGTTTACTGCAAATCGATGCAAAAGCTTCTCGTCGTAGTAAAGTTTTAAAACAGTGCTACAATACTCGTATATGGTCGTTCTTAGACTATTTTTATACTACAAAACACCTTGTGAACATCAATCACATCCTTCTCATTCGTATACCCACACCCATTTGCAAAACGAACCCTTTCGAAAGCTTTCAAAACATGTATAACTCAGAAGTTAGAGCCCAAGAGGTAACTCCTCAGCAGCTGGCTAGCGAAATATTCGAAAATGACTACGCCGTGATTAGTGATATTGACGGTACTCTGAAAAGAGCTGGGGAGAACATTCCTGCCGAAACAGCCAAATGCATGAAGTACATCAACGCACGCGTTGGTTTCGGAATTGCTACTGGGCGAGATATAGAGGATGCCGAGAGTTTCATGGAGCACCTGGGTGGCTACACTTTTGGCATCTCTGGAAACCAAGGCGCACCGGTGAGATTATCCAATGGTACCGAAATTGATCAGGACCTTGACAGGGAAGGCTACGAAAGATGTGCAGCCGAACTTGAGAGACTTGCACTCTCCTTAAATGAATCGCACGGACTTCACGAAGAGCGTCAACAAGCAGTTGTGAGCACTAGAAAAGACAGTGGACTCCCTAGCTTCACGTACAATGGACTGTCGAAGTGGAAAACAGAAGTTAACTCCTGTATTTCAAAAGTGTTGACATCCTTTCCGAACCTGGTTGCGTACCCTCAAGATGAAAACTGTGACATAGGGGACATTCGTTTCACGAAAAATAGTGGGGCGCTAGCCTTGGTTGAAAACGACCCCCAGTTCGACACACATTTAATCGTTGCTTTCGGGAATGCTTCCAATGATGGCCCTCTATATGAAATGGCAACCCTGGCAGTTCATGTGAAGGAAGAAGACCATCCAGCAGCGGTAACATATCTTGTGGATGGGGTGGAGGACGTGCATGAGACCATCAGAAGGGTGGCAGAACTGTACGGGTACAGAAAATGCAAGTGTCAATGGTTTAGAAATGCTCTTGGAATTTGTTTCAAGTGCTACGATGCCTGTAATACTTAGCTAGGATATGAGATCTCAGTAATAAAAGTGTCGTATACATCTCAATACCCTTTTATGATTCATGGTGGTTTTTATCGTGCTGCTTTTCCTCGTAGCCGTACAACAGAGCCACCAACATAATTGTCGAATGTACATCCTCCACGCTTTCGAACAGGTTGTGTACTCCACCCGGGATACAATCTTCTTTGACGTGAACGCCGTACACGCCTACCTCATGCAAAGGCCCGTCGCTCAAAGCACTTCCGAACGTCACGACGTCATGCGTATCAATAAGTCTCGGTTCATTATCCACAAGATTTGCTCTTCCGCTTCCTTTTGTGTATCGATTGTCCACAATTTCGCAACTTTTATGGCCGGGATAGATAACAAATGCATCCATCTTCTGCAACAGGTCCCCAATAGCAGAATCCACTTCTTCTCTCCACTGCCACAGTTTGTTGTACACGAAATTGGGAAGGCCACTATCACTTCTGGTCTCCACGAAACCCTTCTCATCATCATTCACAATACCATGCCTCCTATTCAAATCCCTTGCCAAGAACAGAAGTCCATCAACAGTGTGGTTAAGGGTGTGATCATTGAATGCAGCCTTAATTTCCCTCTCGTCAGAGAAACGGAGGAAAGCTCCATGATTTGCCGAGAAACCAAACTCATAGTCTCCGAGTCCTTCCATTTTCCCCTCCACGTCGCCCACATCACCCCCTGTGACAAGTCGGAAACCAACACGTTCGTCAATGAACTTCATACACTTCACAACTTCTTCTGGAATTGACTCTCCTTCTCTTCTCAACGTTCCATCAACGGAACTTAATATACCGTAACCATTGGCATATATGAACTTAGACAAGGTATTGGGTGAAATTTCCGCCAAGTCTCTCTGTTCCTCTGCCATTTTCCTGATACAGTCACCATACTGCCACAAGTACCGCATAGACAGGAACTGCATAGACTTCTCAGTTTCATACTTCTCTTAAAAGCAACCTTAAGTGCAGTTTCAGAAGTGTTAGGACGCTACATGTTCAATTGCGAATTGAATGGTGCCACCAATGATGTTAACGATGCCGAGCATGTGGCATGTTGCAATTAGACGCAACTGGACCAATGACGTTTGACATTTGTTCAATTACCAGCCTGCTGCACCTTTTCTATGTTCATATGTATAGCCTTGCAATAGTATACTACTCTTAATACTCGCAAGACACTCATAATTTACTAATCATCTCATTCTCATCCACTTCGAGGCGCTCGCAGCCTCATTATTGGCAAGTCGTCATCACTACTACTCTCGAGCACTTCAGTTCTACCGGCCTCCGCTTCCACAACAATCTCCACGACCACTTGGTCTTCTTCCATGTCAACCGCCCTACCCTCCTTATCGGACAACAGTTCATCCTCCGCCTCCTCCTCCTCGTCACCATTGACAAACATAGGTCGGAAATCCCGCACCCGATGAACAGCATCAGGTAGTGTGTAACCTTCTGGTACCATGTACATGTGGTATCTAACCGGCAAATCCATAGACTCGGGCCTATTCACCTTGTCCATCCCACTTGCTCCAGCATGTGTCACATCACCACGGCCCACGAATACAGAGTACGGTGGGATGATTATCTTCTTCGCTGGATACACCTCCGACATCACTCGCAACTGTTGGTTGTTCATCCGCACCAGTTGATGGCTTCCAGCGCTCACCCAGAGAGGAAAGCCCTCTTTACCAGAGGCCATTACAAAGTATCCGGGGTTACCAGTATTCATTGTTTCCTTCGTAACCAGACCACTGAAGTCGGTGTGCAGCGTCTGGCGCTTGCACTTTCTCGTCGTCCCCAGAAATCGACCACCAGTTTTCGGAGTGTACATCTTCACAGCTTCCCTTTCATTGTCCCATAGTACCAAAGCCGCAGCAATTGTACCCATTCGAACATCAAGTAAAGCACGCGACCTTACAACCCACCTGAGCTCCTCATTATCCTTCGGCTTCTCCACCGTACCCCAACGTGTCGACATCACTCTCCTCTCAAATAGTCCATCGCTACCGTCCTTCCATCCTTGATCATAGTTGATTATTTGAACAAACGACTTCTGTTCCTCCCCTTTCCGTATATCCGGCATCGCTCCATACTCATTCTCGAAGAAGTCCACCAACTTCCCCGACACATCTCCGAACTCCCGAACTTTTTCCAACTCCTCCCATTTAGAGACACCATTATCCGTCGCAAAGCCATCAAGCACGCAATATCCATTCTGCTTTAGCTCAGCTTGCATTCGGGCGAAGCACATTTGCCCAAATTCGTCATGCTCCTTCGCCGCAACCCACAGCAACTCTTCATCGTCCATACCTGTCGGCCGAGTACGAGGATACTGCATACCAAATATCTCCGCCCGTAGGCGATGTTCAGCCCTTGCAGCGTGCCAAAAGACAAGATGGTGTACATCTCTGAGATTCGAGACATTTAGCAGCTCCTACCTATGTCCCTTCGGCAAGTGAATGACTCTGAGCCAGGGGTCCTTGTGCTCAATTACGTTCTTCCCTTGCCATTCCTGCGGTCTCAGCCTGACATACCCGCACCATGATGGGTTCAGTGGGCCATCATATGGGTCACCTCGAACAAGTCCGTGCTCCTCAGATTCCGGAAGAGCTGTAGGTAACTCGTCATCAAATGACCCCCCACCTGTCTCTTGCTGATCGTCTGGCGCAGCATCTTTCTCGACGGTGACAACCCGTGGAACTGTCACAGAAAGAAGCTCATCGTCATCCACAAATGCAGAACTGCCTGCGTTCTCTGCATTCGCTCCCTCTCCCAATGCCACGAACTGAACCTTCATCGACCTTCCTCTCAGCACATGTTCATTTAGTTGAGACATCAGATCATCCGGTGTCATGCTGTTCAGAGTAGATCTCATCTGTTGTGTGAAAGTCTTTCTCCGTTTCTTCCTCGGCGGAGCCCGCTGTTCTTCTTCAGAGCTATCCAGAACTTCTATGGCACCTCGATTTCGGCCGTGCTCAATTTCCCTATAACTCACCTGCGCCCGTTCTCGTGCACTTCTTCGCGGCTCCCCTTCTTCACTGGCAGATGTTGCAGCAGCAGCAGCGGGAGTTCTCCTCTTCGTCACGGACTGCTTCACTGGTGCGGGGGGCGGAATTACTTTGAGCATCGTCCGCAATCGATTCTGAACGGAAGTCGTGGCAGTTCTAATTGAGTTCGTCCTGCTCCGAACACGCGGCAATGTGTTGAAGTTCACAACTTGTCCCAAAAGGAACTGATACACAGCTGCGTTTTTGTCTGGGTCTTCAACGTCATCTTCATTCGATAGAGCAGAAAGACTGACTTCGCGTTTCAGGAACACTTCCATGGACTCTTCCTCGTTTAGTTCATTCCTCACTGCTCGAGCCGCGTGGAACAAAGACGCTGCTCTATCATAAAAGAAACCTCGAACCTCCTCAAAGCTTTTTCATTGCTTTGTCTTCGTCGACTTGCCCTTCAATAGAAACATCTGAAAACAATCAAGAATGAAGGAAAACTCCTCGGCATCCAAAACATATAGCGGAGTATGGGACAGATGTGTGAGACCTATGTCACTCATACTCTCACATATATTCTCGAAATGGGCCAGCATTCCCTCACGAGACATGAGTTGCAGGGCGACATTGGCATATCTCAGATACTGACGCTCTTGCACAGTCCCAATCAGTTGGCTCTCCTTCAACACTTCTGTCACTTCTGCAGGATCCACGTCTGCCGGCGTCACCCACTCAACATCTTCAATTAGAATGGCGACCACACTAACTATAGAATGTATCTTGTCTGCAAACATCATCCTTCGCATGGTACTCGTCGACTCATTGAGGTACGAAGCAACACATAACAATTCCTTCATCCGAATGGGCCTCCCATCTCTTCGTATCAGCAGATTGCAACTCCAAAACTTGGCTAATCGCTTCCACTTCGGTGCACCAGTCGCTGCCAAATATTGTATAGCTTTCAGACGATGCAAACCATCTACAATGAAGCACTTCTTCGTTAGGCGTCCCTTGTCAGTATCGCTATCTCCCGTAGTAGCATCTTGTAAGGCCACCACTGGAGAACCCATCGACTGCAATATCCCCCGCTCCTCCATACTCTTCACAAGGGCTTCAACGTGGCTTTTACTTACTCCACGGAGTAAATTGGGCGGAGTGTGCACCAGATTGATGTCAACAAAAACAACAACCATCCGGTAGTGATTGAGGTTCACCTTTGGTACCTTCTGACGAATTCGTCTTTACGTCTTGCTCCGAGTAGGTGTCCCTTGTGTTCCAGACCGCTCGCCAGAAACACTTGAACGTGCTATTCTTGCGTACAGAGGCACAACGTCATCGTTCTGCTGCTCCGCAGTTTCTTGTGCAGTTTGGGGTACAGATGAACCAGCTCCTTGTGCGGATTGCGCATCCGCGTCTGGAAGGGAACCTTTTATGATCTCATCTTCCTCTTCTTGCACAGCCGTCCCGTGCTGAACCGTCTGTTTCGACGCAGAAGTTCCCCTTAGGTCGACGGTCTGATTCATCGCAGGAGATGCCCTTTTCGACGCAGTGGGCTTCGTAGCGGAGGTAAACTTTGTTTGACCTGTCCGCTTCGTAGTTGGGGATGATCTCGTCTCTATAGACCGCTTCGTAACAAACGACGGACCTGCCCGCGGAGGTGCTACTGATGCGCTACCTCTCGGTGTTGATGAACTTCGAATTGGCTCCGTGCGGCTTGTCGGCGTCATCAACTTACTCATAGCGCTCACCGTTCGTCGCTTGGACGCCGGAATGCTGGCTGCTACCGGTTCTATCATTTTCTCATCCCAAGAAGCGGCCGTCCGGAGATCCTGGATGTATTGTGGAAGATTCAGGCCCTCCGCCCGGTAAGGGTAGAACGTCTGACCGCTTCGACTGATGAGAATATTATAAACCACCACAAGACCTGGGTCCAATTGCTTCCCGTTCAACTCGCGGCGTAGAACACTTCCAATTCCATGCAACAACGCTTCCCCGACTATCACCTTTCCTTTATTCTCAATATCCATCTGCAGAGAAACCCGCATTCCACCTTGCAATGATCGAGTGCTCCGCCGAGTGCGAGGAGTCACGCTTTGCGTACGCCTTCGAACAGGAGTTGGCTTCATGTTGAACAGCTATTTCAGTGAAAGGTGTATATCAACAATACGCTCGCTCTGGACGATACAAGAACGGAGGCGAGCCTTTAAATGGCGATTTACGCTGGGCATCCCCGCTTTCGGAAGCTCCTTCCAGCGCACTTCCAGTCTCCTCCGTGTCCTGTCCGTGGCCGCTCGCACGCTGATTGTACGCCTTAGAGTCGTAGAGTTCGCGCAATGATGACTCACGCGAGCAATGGTCGCGCTCTCTAATCGTGCTCTTCAAATGCTTTGCATAGTAGTCAAGAGTACACTCATTCACTTTCATGTACAGCCTACTCCCGCCAATACACGTGGACAGCGGCGCCAACGTACCGGCGGCCGGTTGTAGCGAAATCACTGCGGGGCGGCGTGTTTTGGGAGGTCCCGGAAAGGCGCCGGAATGTGGCCAGAACGTGCCCGCGGGCGGGAAGGTCGGTCGTGTTAGGGTAGGTACCCTAACACGACCGGACCCCCCGGCCCGCGGGCATAAAATCGCACATTTTTCAAAAAATCGCCCAAAACGTGCCCGCGGCCGGGGGGGTCCGGTCGTGTTAGGGTACCTACCCTAACACGACCGACCCCCCCGCCCGCGGGCACCTTTTGGCCACATTCTGGCGCCTTTCGGAGACCTCCCAAAACACACCCCCCGGCACTTCCGGCAGTGATTTCGCTGCACACGCCGTTCACATATATCGAACTAGAGAAAACTAGCGCTTCACACCCACTTGGTCCGCGACTATTAGCACAATACGCGACCTTTGCAATAGCTCCGAATCGCGACGTGGCCGACACGCGACGCTATGGCACCCGCTCGAAGCGGCACGGACACCGACCTCAGAAGGGAGCCGACACGGACACGGACGAGACCGGTAGTGCGCTGGGAGGAGCTGCCGAAAGCGGGGATGCCCAGCCTAAGTCGCCATTTAAAGGCTCGCCTCCGTTGTTTGCGCTGAAGCGATGGATTCCAACGATAATGGAGAGGAGATACTCCTATCGACATGAGTGCTCCGGCTCCCGCGTTCCATGCATATGTCAGACTTTTCTTGGTTCTTCGCGATGCTTTGGCAAACAGCGATGGAGGCCTTGATCGGCCACGGGACGTGGTGTTTAGAGGGCTAATAGAGTTCTGCGCCGAGAACTATAAGAATATTCCGGAGGCAAGGAAGATGTTTGAGGAGGCCACTAACTCCAAGAACCTGCAGAACTTGACACTGCAACAGCTGCGAAAGAGTGTTGTGAATAACAAACCTGTAGAACAACGATATCTTGTAACGAAGCTTCTTGACAAGAAGGACGGGAATGAGGACCAGATACTCAGCGATTCTTTGCTTCTCTCTATGGATATGGGTATATACCTACCGGTGCGATGCCTGGTTGGTTATTTCATGACCAGGAGAAAGCAGGTTCTGAAGACAACAGTGTTCATCCCACCAACATCTCTGAACCCATTTGAGGTCGTTATATACTTATCATACCTCGGCCACATAATGGGAGAGAACGACAACATCAGAATGATGAAGAAGAAACAACCGAAAAAGAAACGAAAAGTGAACCATGCACCATCTGTGTACATACCCACTTTTACGCCGTTCTCCAAAGACAACTGTGATCGACTGGGATTCGCTATCAGTGAGGTCGTATGGGCATGGAGTTGTTTTGCGGCTCATCTTGGATACACGAACGTTCAGAACATGGTGAAACCATACATTTACATGAATATGCAGACGTTGAAGTATACAGCGCTAGAGACACGGGAGTCTGGTTATGCCCTGCCGAGCCAGAGTACTCAATTCAACACACAGGATGTGCCACAGAGCAGTACTAGTGGATCGGTGGAGACCTTGAGTGATGAATTCGATACAAACCTCCGAATACTGGCTAAGGAATTTTTGACAGACCTCGAAACCATATGCACTCACGATAGCCTCTATAGCTTACGGGCTGATCAGATGAGGAACTAGATAGAGTTTTCGGAGATACGGATGGATATCGTATCTGGTTCTGACTCCGGTGAGTTGCCTGCTCGATTTCAGAAGTTTTCGGAGTTGCTATGGAAACCGATACAGGATATGCGTCATGCAGCAGGGTTCCATGTCGGCATTCACGCCAAACCTGATATTGAACTGACGAAAACCCCTAAAACTTCCGGTAATGCCGAACCTTCTTCGACCAAGTCTGCCCCACTCCCACCTCGTCGAGAGTATATGGACCTCGTGAGCTCCGATAGCGACGTCTTCGAGAAACCAGTGAATCTTGCGGAGCATGAATCTCGGGTTGCCGGTTACAACATCCAAAAGACTGGTATTGAGCCGCCCATGAAGGGGATATCCAGTCTCCTTCGAATGAATATGGACAAGGTGTGGAAGGGGATGAGAAAGTCATACTTTGTAGCGTACAACTGTGACATGAAGGACCTGAGGCACACACACGAAACGTTTGTGAATCAGAGTGAGATTTTATGGGGTGAGGCACAGCTTGTCCTAACAGACCCTCCCTTTAACACTCGAAGGAAGAGAAGCAAACGGAATAGTGCTCACGATGTCTTCAGTGAGGATGACATGATCAGTACGGCTGACTTAATAAGTTCCGCGCTTCGGTCAGGTGGGCACTTCATTATATTCTATGCCATGGCACAGTTTCATGTTTGGCACAGGATACTTTCGGAAACGGCGAGTACGAAAGATGAAGCTGGAAGCGAAGGTAAGCCAGAACTCATGCCTTCGTTTAAAGTGGATGGGAATCCACTGGTGTTCATCCGGGATCGAAGTAATGTTGGAGGGAATCCACGGAAGTTTGGGATACAGCCCGTAACGGAGTACGCCGTTCATGGGGTGAAGCGTGGATTGCGACCATCGGAGGAAGCCAGTCTTACTCCATTTGAGGAGAACAAATTCATTCCTTCTACTTTCCCGGCTAACAGGAATGTAATTGACCGGGTGCCAAAACCGAGAGCGGTGAAGTGGTTGACATGGAAGGTAAATGATCCAGGTAGTTCAGTACCAAGTAGGCAGTACATAAGACCGGAGCAGAAGTCAAGGGAGTTGATGAAAGAGTTGATATGTCGCTTCACAAGACCGGGTGATCTTGTCATGGACATGTTCGCGGGAACTTTTTCTACGGGTATGGCGTGCCTATCGCTGACAAAGCATATGAAGTTCTTGGGGTGCGAGAAGAATAGGCCATGTTTCAGCCATGCGAAGCACCATATAACGACTCTTATGTCCGAAGTTCTTCGCGGGGGAAAGAATGACATCGTGGTTGAACAGGAGGTCGTGGATGCTGCTTCAACGACTTATGAACGGGTTCCACATCAAGACCGAGATCGGCTTGAATGGGAGGCTCCATTTGAATACCCCGAGTACCAAGTGATGCCTGCACATATTACTCAGTTCCTAGGAAGATACTGGAAGGACTGGGACTTTGTCGACAAATGTGGACAGCATACTGTACATCTTTGGGAGGAGAAGTACCGAGGAGCTCTGAATCTAATGGATATGCATATGCTGTTGACTGTTGAAGCCAATCGCTATGGCTTACATGTAGCATCTTCTAAGATTCGACATCCCCGTGCTGGTATGGGGGTGTTCACGGAACATAACATATTGGCTGGGGAGACTATCTGTCATTTTTATGGAACTTTGGTATACACGGATCTGACGAACCGGAAGGAAAGACACTTAACGTATGGAAGTGGCTGTCTCGGAGCAACTCCAGTGCGGTACAAGTTGTTTTCTATGATGGTCACTGTGACTGGTACGGAGTTTCTGCACCTGAAGAACAGACCGGGACAGGCTCAGAATAGAAAGGAGAGCGAAGTGTACATTGTCCCGGCGCCTTTTCGTATCGGGGCTACATTAACGACGCCGGATATCATGCCGGGGATCCTGATTTATCGTAGCCCCGGTCAAACAGGACTCGAAGTGCAAATGTGCAGATGGTGGAAGCGAAGTCCGTGATACAGTTTAAGTCCGACCTTTCTAACTATGCTCTACTTCGTTGTAGAGCAGTAAGAGAGATTGAGAGGGGCGAAGAGTTGTATTTCAACTACGGAGAGCAGTACCCCTGGGACTGGGCTCTGACATTGGAGCAATAGATGAGTTCAGTACCAAATAGGAAGTAAATATGCTTGTGAATGTTGCAGCTGCCTGCAATACGCATTGTACATGTACACTGGAGCTCTTCATCTGTAACGGCGATATTTGCGACCCATTGGGCACCTCAAATTCCTAAAAAGCAGGAACTGCGGAGTCTCCCGGAATATCTGAACCATGCACCCCCCCCCCCCCCAACAATTTCGTTTCATTACCCCATTTATCTCCACAATATGGGTATAACGCCGAGAAAGCGAAATAGTACGCAGCGGAACAAGAAAGAACAGAAGAAGAGAAGAGCATCAGATGATAAGAATCAGGCTACAAGCACCGCACGTCCTAAACGGAAGTCGTCCTCGACGAAGGAGAGAGTCAGTGGGCGTCCTTCTACAGTACTCTCTCGCCCATCTCGCAGCGGAGCGTCTTCCGGAATTGCGTCAAGAATTCGTGGATCAGCGAACGATGTCGTGCCGTCAACTGCCGGTAATGCAAATCGTGCATCTGTCTCTGCTCCTCAAGAAGATGAGGTAACTCGGCCCAGCGGGTCAGGACAAGAGGGCATGACAACTGGAAATGAAGAGGTTCGTATGACACCAAAACCTTCATGTCCCCGGCCGATATCGAAGACCGGAGCTACTGGGGCGCGGGTTACGCCGCCCAGTGGATCTGGACAACAAGGGACAATGAAGAGAAGTCGTGAGAGCCCTAGTATATTAAGATCGTCACGTCCCTCCCTGTCTTCTAGAACTGGGGCCGCTATGAATCGTATCATGCCTCGCAATGGGTCCGAACAAGGGAGAAAGACAATAAGAAATCGAGAGACAACTGATAGACGAGTTACTCCTCGACCTTCCCCTCTTTCTAAAACGGGGGCCGCTGCAGCTCGTACGTGGCCCAATTCATCTGATATACGATGCCATGGAGGAGAACAGACACGGGAGGTGGAGCTCGGAGCCGTTGCAAGGGTGGAAACAGAACGCCTGCAGCCTCTCGTGTCTAAGGGTATGGCACATGAGGATAGTTCCGATAACGAAATAACACCGAATCCTGCGGCATTACCGGGGCCTGTCGCCGGAGAGGCTAGAGAAATACCGGAAGATATCCACACTGGTGTGAATTCAACCTCTATGAACAGACGTGATCTTTTAAATGAACTGAATTGCTTGAAAGGAAAGGTTAAGACGCTACAAGAGGACTTGATGGTTCGGGGAATTCTAGTGAAGGTCGCCCAAGAGCAGAGTACGGCTCTGAAAAAGAGGCTTGAAGAGAAGGATCTAGTCATTGAAGGGCTAAGAGGGGCACTGAAACAGGAGGGAGATAGGAGTACACGTGCTGGTGAACCTGGGCAGACTGGTCGAAAGAAGCATAAAATTGAGGTGTGCGACGAGTTTCGAGGGGTTGCTCGAGCAGTGTATCAGAACATGCTGACGTGGGTAAGGAGAGAAACAAGTGAGCTATGGCTCGAAGGTGAGTCGCTCACCCGAAATTGGGGTAACCGTGCCGAGAAGGTGGAAGACGCAACTGAGAGTGGGGAAGGGCTTATTGAGTCGGAGGAAGGTGGTTCATACATGGTTCCTAAAAACCCCGTGGAGCTCTTGAGCAGTTTTGGCATGTTCACACCGTCGGTAGAGGGGGGGCCAGATGCTTTGCTGAAGAAAATGGTTGAAAGTGAGTTGAAGGAGTTGAGCTGGGAAGGTATTAGAAAATCATCTCTTACCGACAGGTGTATACTAGAACTTTGTGCATATATGTGCCTTAGGCAGAGAATGCGGCAGACCATGAGTGACGTCGTGGGCGTTCGGAAGAGAAATACGAGGGATAAACTATTTCTGCTCCTGGGGTACGATCTGATTTGGAGAAGAACAAAGCTGGTAGAAGAGAATGCTGACGAACTCACAATGCAGTTGAAGGAAGAGCGGAAGAACATACTGCGTCTTGACGAAAATGGTGTACCGAACACTTCATGGTGGAGGAAAGCCCCATTTGTTCGTCTAAAGTACTCCAATGCGGACAATGTCGAGGATATGCGGACGGAAGATCAAGACTTGTTCTTCCGAAACCGTGCCGGGGTACAAGTACTGAAGGAGTTTATTGGGTATGATGTGGAAGACAAGGATACGGGCACCTTTTTAGATGGCACAATACTGTTGCTGGCACGTTTGGACGTTTGGGTGTTGACGGTTGTGACCCTTCTAAGTACGGATGTGTCAAGGGGTGGCCAGAGACAGAAACTGTTTACAAAGAAGTTTGCCCAACTGCTACCTCTGTGTTTAAAGAATGTTCTGGGGGATGTTAGGCAACGTGTCTTGAGGACCAATTCCAGCGAGTTTCATAAGTTTGGAACGACAACGGAAGATTGGACTAAGGTTCTTGGTAATGACATGAGAGAGGCTACATTTGGATATCGAATGCCGTCGAACGGAAGACTTTACCTCACTGTGAAAGAACAATTTTTATTGACAGTGTGAGCCGACGATTGGGTTCTATTAGCGATTGTTTCGTTGGTGAATGCGAGGAAGGGGATATGGAGTTCAAGGAAATGGACATGAACGATTTCAGAAGTAGCACAGGATCACAAGAAAAGGCACCACAAGGTGAACATGTAGAGGATGGAGCCCTTAATGTTTAAGACTGTACAAGATCAACGTGCTCAGTTGGTCCTTCATCTGAATCATGATAGAATCGATTGATGTAGAATCGGTGTTGAAAACATTGAAGTGGAGGACAAAAAGGTGGAGCAGGGTAGTTTGATCGAACAACATGGACAGTTCCCTGTAGTGCAGAAGCCGGAACCATCCCGTACCAAGGAGTTAACTCTACGATAGTCTCCGCTTTGGAATGACGAGGGAACGGAACAGTGTGGTTCTTTTCATCGTTTGTAGCCCACCGTAAAGATATGCATTTCAATATGTAATCGATGTTTGTTGCGGGGGGTAAAACCTCGAAATACCGGACGAATGCCACCTCTGGTGCGGTAAGTGCAGAATCAAGGAGAGATATTCGAATCAGAGCGACTACCTGGGCAACCCAAGTCTCTGAATCTTCTCCGCTTATCAATACAGTGGAAAACTTTGGCTTTATATTGGGACCAAATGCTGGAGAAGCGAAGACTCGTTGGATGATGGGGTATTTGGGTCGTCCTAGCTTAAGTGCCTTAGAAGACGAATCGAAGTGTTCAAGAGTCGGAACGAAACCGCCTTTCACAAGGGCCGAATTCACCAGAGTTATCATTGTCTTTTCTGGGAAGTATGTAATAGAGTGCTCATCCAGTGTTTCTTTCATGAGATTGAGGAAAGGAGGAAGGGCCTGTTCACCAATTTGGTCAAGAATCGACCTTGTGTCCGTACTTGAGAACATCTCTCTAACAGCAGTCCATGTTTTTGAACTGGACATACTTGAAACACAAAGTTGAAGAGCTCGTAAAGTGAAAGAACGCCCTCTCATTGCAAATCGAGGAAGCTGTGTGGAGGTTCCTGGTAAACCTGGATTACGCTGGAAAGGAGTATTGCCATTCCATTGCTTTCTAACATGTCCGTGCTCAATGGAGCGAATAGTCTCCTCCACAGCCGTTGCTGTTTTTCTGGACGTCTTTTTGTAGTGTCTCATAAATAGCAGGTGAGCATGTTCGTATATGCCTGCGTCGTAGTACTTGATACTTTCCAGACGGCGAATATCGTCCACGAGATGATCGAGAAGATGAAACTTCAGAGTTCCCAGTCTGGAGGGATGAAAATCCGCCAGAGTCTTTGTTGCGGAACGCTTGAAGGCTTCAATCCCCGAACTAAGACACAGGAGAGAGCTTTCAGTCCAATACGGGTCACGATTGTATGTGAATAAGGTCGAAAGCAAGTCCGAGTACTGAGAGAAAACGGTTGTGATTGGGGCAACGTCCTGTTCTCCACAGCATATGTCAAAGAATGCTCCTATGAAGGGGAAGACCATGTCAAGTGCTTTGTAGTTTTTGGCCTCCAGCATTCCACAGAGACCGTCTTTCGTGAAGATACCATTCAAAGATTTGCCTTTCTCCTGCGTGGAGAAATCGATATGTAAACCTTTGGCAGGAGAATCGCGTTCTATGGCAGCTAGAATTGCGTTTGCATGGTTGAGGAGTTGGGTGCGTATCATTCGAAATGAACGCGATGCAGATGTTTCTGTTGTGGTGCACAGGGTGTCTGACTGCAGTCTCTCGATTGTGGCCATTTTTATCAGCTTCGAGATGCCGGGATGCAAGTTGTGTAATGGTTCGAATGGAAACAGAGTGTATGGAGACAATCCCGCGATCATTCCAAGGCTTACGGAAGTTTCGAGGAACGAAGGAATGAGAGATATGGAATTTGAACGCATCAGAGTATCCGCTTGAGATCTCCTCTCCCTCGCACGACGTGGACGTCTTTCCGCTTCGTCTTTTTGCGCATGTTGCAAGATAGCTGTGTATGTCTTTCGGATGCTTTTCGTGTGCTTTTGAGAACGTCCGTTGAATGAGGTGGGAATAGGACTGCATAAAGATGAGCGAGCAGCTTTGCATCTATGACACGGGCTTTCCGTTTTGGTCCCATGAAGAATGGACAGAATGCCCTTAGCCTCAGGAATATCCGCACAATAACTTGCAAGCAGAGGATGGCACACTCGACTTAGTTTGTCTTCGCCGATGAACTGAAAACCTTTCTGCGTGAGATTTAGAATGGACTCCAGAACTTGACAAGAGAGTCTTGAAGGATTTGCATCCTGGACTCGCGTAGAGACTTGCTAGACACGAATGGCATTGCGTCTGCTTCAGATGCGGAAACCTCGATCAGTGTGGTAGGGAAGTATGCCACTACTGTGAGGTCATCACGGATGCACTTACGGCGTAGCTCTTCGGAGAAGTTGAGAAATATGAGGTGAAGAGGATAGGCGGTAACCGATGTTTGCTTTAGAGTTGTTGAAGACTTATCGGTGTATACCTGCAGAAGACCTACGAAAGATTCACTGTAACTTATTTCTTGGGAGTACCACACTATTCTACTATCCAAAGAGCCCATGACCATTTCCTTCAGTTTTGAGGTGGCGTCTCTTGCGAGAGAGCCGGACATGGGGTGAGATATTTTCGTGGAGTGGGTCTGAGGTATAGGATGGAAGAATGTGTTTTCGTTGTTAGCCAACTGGAGCTGTTTCACAAGTGTCTGAACGAGGTCTCTCGTGTAGAGGGTGGCGCTGAACTTACATCCTTCTGGCGAGACAGTTCTTCGATTGAAACCGTCCTTTGAGGCGTATCGTTCGAAAATGGCGTTCTTCAGTTCTGTACAGCGCTTGGAACTTGTTATGGTCTCTTTGAATCGATTTTGCGAGAATCGCGGGTCCCGAAGTAGCCCAATTAGCTCGTCTGCCTCACGATGACCAAGGTTGGAAGCTACTGAAGCCAGACAAACCGTGAGATAATCCATATGCAAATCACCGAGGGCCTCCTCAGAAGGCACTGGGCGGGAACTGCTTCCGTGTTCTCGCTCTAATGACGCGGGACTCGGGGAAGGAGAAACACAATGCGAAGTGTCCGGAATGGGAGGGGCACACGGAGTGGGGTCAACGATTTCCTCGGACACCGGAGGCTCGAGAAGGCGACAAGGAGCAGTGACGGTTTCGGAAGATGCGGCCGCGGGCGTGGAAAGCTTGAGACGCTTGCTTCTCCGAATGGGCGGCCTATTTTCGTCTTCCAGCGCTGCTTTCAGACGAAACGGGCAATGGTTGACATGCTGTTGAAGAGATAAGACTCCTCGGCGAGTAACGAACGGGCACCCACGCTTCTTATGTGTACAGTAGTAGACCATGGGAAGAAGAAATGAACGAGAAACGACGACAAAGACTGCAAGGGAAGGTCGTCCGAAGGGAGAACGAGGTCGAGCGACAGTCAAGATCGACGTAATGCTGAGAAAGGAGAATATATTTTGAGTTTAAATCACGTGCTTTCGTTCAAAAAGGAACGTAGGTACACGTCGAACTCAACACAAGGGTGTACTTCTCGTATTATCTACCACTGGTTATAAACCTGTGGTTTTGCAACGTTGTACGCTGTACACCTGTCCAATCTCGCCCACGAAAATAAATCTCTTCCCTCCGCAGCCGCGCCGCCCGTCCGACGTCCGACCTTCTGTTACCGTCGTGATCCGTGCCATTCACATCCACGCGTTCTACTCCGCTCCGTCGTACTTTTTGCGCCCTCGCACTCGCTACGAAGCAGCGTGCTGAGAAAGAGAATGAAGTACGCTTCATCTCTGCTTAATGGATTTCATTAAGCGGACATGAAGCGTACCTCATTCTCTTTCTTCGCCCTCGTCGGACGCCTCCATAAAGCGGACATCATCCGTATCTCACGGATGTATTCCGTGCAGTCTTTTCGTAGGTTCTCTTCCATATTCTTCTATGTATCTTGCTCTAAACTAATCCATCCTCACCACGTTTTTCGCGCTATGCGACATGTAAACGGCAGAAAATAAGCTTTGGGTTACCGGGTTCCGTTTTCAGCCTCCAACTCGTTCCATTTGTTCAACTACGTTCTGCTTACGATATGTTCCATCTTGTTCTACGTCTTGCTACTAACATTGTCTTGATTGAAGGTAACCACTCTTTGACGTGCGTCCTTTGTATTTCTTCCGACGTTCACAACGACTGCAAGTACGCAACCAGTTTCTTTTCGTCTCTC
>VCMS01000203.1:0-80760 GCA_022539475.1 Gracilaria domingensis | reverse complement strand
AGATTTTGAAAATAATTGATCTCGATATTTTTTCAAAAAATTTACTGGACGACCCTTGCCAATTTCTGGACGACCCTCGCCAAAAACTAGCATCTGCAAGAGACAGATCGGATCTGTACCATAATGAAAGGACCTGGTACTGATCGAAGATATCATGGAAAAAGAACGAATAGGCGGTCATTCTGCGCACGAAATGGTGCAGATACGGGTAGAACGCGGGCCTTTTAGCGTAGAAAAGGGAACAAAGAGGGTCGTTTACGGTCAGAGTGGCATGCAAAACGGTATCATACGGGGTGTTCATTTACGATGTGGAGCAGGTTCTTATATAGTGTACCTAAAGGTAAAAGCCATACGTTGTTCGTTCTCTGATTCACCCCTACTTCGCAGCTTCTAGGGAGGGCAAAATGTTCTCTTTTACTCACTCCTCTACAATAATGAGATTCTACTAGGGGACAGTTTGAAGCAAGGCATCTTTGGAGGAAGCGACGCCTCTACGCACCCTCCGGTTCGTTTCCCTGTACCGGTGCGAGCTCTTCGACTAACATGGTCTGTTGGCACCGCGAGGGATTTTGCGGGTGGGCCTGCCCAGTCTGGCGGTACCCAATGTCCTTGCTTTGGGAGCTAATTCTCCGAGCGGCTTGAGAACCACTGTAAAAGCCCTCTTCGCGACTACGTTTGTAATTTGCTTTCCGTATGGCCAACAGCTTTTTCTTGAGATCCGGAGGCAATAACTGGCAACAGTTGGGCTCTTTAGAAAGACAGATGCCGCAGGTTTGGTCCCTCGCCACTTGTCCCTGAACGTTCTGGACTCCAGGACTCGGAGCACTTGGACCGTACAGACTGTGCCGGTGTTGAAACTGAACGAGTGATGGGCGGAGACGGCACAGACGAACCTCGCGACATGATCAAAGCCTGGTCGCCTTCTTCATCCAATAGAGAGTAAACCGATTCGAACGGAGTTTCCACACTGTGCACCTTCCGAGTGAATCGTGCTGCCGGTGGGCGAGCGAAATGGCTCTGAGTGTCGACCCGTACGGATTGGCGCCTCGAGGCAAGGTGCATGTCACCGTATGATTCCGCGTATCGAGCGGGTGCGTCGTACCAATGTTTGGATGGGAAGCAAGGTGATTTCTCACCTTTGACCGTATAGCGGGAAGAAGTCCTTCGACAAAGATGCCTTTCAGGTTCCGGTCCGTGAGAACGTTACCACATCTCAGAGCCTTCGTCCAGAGTTTCTGGGCGAACTCCGTTTCGGACATTCCCGAAGATTGTCGGTAAAGTGTAACCTCCGAACAGGCGTCGGCGATCACTTCGTCCGTTGCGTACTTTTTCAAAAGAAAGTTAACTAACTCTTCGTACGTTTGGAGCGCCTCTTCCCTTGGGGCGTCTACCGCGCCCAATTCTCCAGTTAGACGAGATTGAACCAAAGTGTGCGCGGGTCCGGTCAGGTAAAACTGGAAGCACCGGAAGGCTGCTCCCTCTGTAAGTCCGTTGTGGTTGCAAGGGGTTTTGAACCACTGCAGGAAGTTGAGACCGGAAATAGGATCCGTTCTTGAAAAAGAATGTCCGTCCATCTGCACGTTCAATTTTTTTTTGGTAGAGCGAAATGTTTCGCGCCACGTTTGAATCGTACTTCTGGCTACGGCGATATAGCCTGCACGTACGTCAGTCCACCACTTTCGCGAACTTCTCGTTCAAAGGTCATATGCGCTTCATCGCGAGCCCGCCAGGACGGGAACGATACCGTCCGGACTTGCCCCTCCTCCGGGGACTTTGGGAGTCCCTATCAACATCCGTACCGGTGTGCTCGTCCTCTGACGATGAGTGGGAGGGCTAGAAGTTCGTGTCGGTGTGTCGTCGCCCTCTGCGGTGCCGACGTCGGTTTCTTCGGTGTGGTGAATGTTCTGAATCGAAGTTTCCGCTCGGTCTACCGCCTCTACGGCGGCGATCTCTCTTCTCGTCTGAGGAATCATTCGAGCTTTTGTCCGGGTCTTTCTGTCGTACAACTGGTGGGAGATATACCCCGGTCGGATCCTTCGTTGAACTCTTCTTCAATTCCGGTTGGGTATCTCGCTAATCGTTATCGGTGCCTTCGTCCGCACGGCCAGGTGCAAATTTTGGGGGTTGGGGTGGTAGCTTGGCTACCAAAGCGGCCAATGTACTGCTCAGATTTCTTGGACGTCCGTATCAGTCCGTTCGGTGTTGAAGACTTTCTGGACAATATCACGTACGAGCGGTGGGAGATCGTTTTTTAACAGTTCAAGAATCCCCTTCCGAAAGTAGAGTTCCACAGCCATGAGGACATGGACTTTAATTTTCGTTCAGAGTTCTTCCAGTGCGTACGCAGCAATTTCCGACCATAACTGGTGATGAGCCTTCCATTCGGAGGGAAGCAAAGCTGCGGGGCCGGTAGCGTCCTGCGGCTGCTTCTGGGCCTCCGTAACGGAAGCGGAGGACTTGTTTTTCCTCTTTCGACCGTTCTGGTTACCCTTAGACAGGTTTCCACGAAGGATCCGTTCGGGTTCATCTGAAGCGGTAACGTAGGCCGTCGCGTTACTTCGTGTGCTGCGGTGGCCAACCGAAACACTGTCCAAAGTGGCGCGAGGGGCGGCCATAGCGAATTTAGCCGTGTCTTTAACGACGTTCAACCCTTCGCCTTGCTCTCCGATCGGGACCTGCGAGCTCATTTCGCGTGTATCTTTTCCAGATCGGTTCTTTGACTCCGTATGGTTTCGAATCCCACTTCCAAGTCGGAAAACCAGTGTGATATATTATTTATCGGGAAAGAACCCGAAGCGGTCTTGAGACAGGAATCGTGGCGGCACACGAACCAGTGACTGTTATATGTCTGAAACCGGGAGCAAGGGAGAAGCACTGGGGAGTCGAGGGAGAGAGTGGACGATTGGTATCACCAGACGTGCTCAGGTGCACGCGAAAGGGTACGAACGGTCTGAGAAAACCAAAGAAAAAGTACCGTGCGGTCTATTGGTAACGCAAGTTGGCGAGGAAGACGTGTGGTAGAAAGTGCTTACGGTTTACTTTTTGGGGTCGCCGGGCAACTGAGGTACGCCTAAATATCAACGGCTCTCGCCTCGGTACGCTCGACTGACCGCTTACACTATAATACTACTACGTCCACAAAAGAAAAATCAACACACGTGCCCTACAGTACGCTCCGGTGCTGAAACCCTTGCCATCAGCACCACTGTGCCATCCGTCCACGTTTCCATTTTCCGGCCGGTCACGGTGTGTCTCACGTGTCCTACCTAGACCACCTTTCTGGCAAGTCCCAGAGGAGCGCCATCCCGCTCACTATATCACAGCAGGACCCACCTGTTGGGGGCGGTTCCCATCCTAAGCATCAGCTGATGACCGTTCGCGTGTTCAAGTTTTTCCACCATGTTATGCGCTGCCGTGCGAGCGGCTTGACCGACGTTTGATCCTCCACTCAAATGAACAGCCATTGCGTGCTTCGCGCCTTCATAGGAAGTTCTCGGCACACGGGCCTGATTCTCTGGCGAGAGGGACTCGACCTGAGCGATGATTCTCAACCTTTCCCGTGCTGGGAGCGTACACTGCGTCAAGATATGCCCAAAGTGGTAACACTCGTAGCAGATAACTGAGGTTGATTGGTCTTGCGGACTTCTATCCACACGACCCTGTGGGGCGCTTTCCCTCTCCTGGGCGACTGAATCTCATCCCACGACCTATATAGGGAATAGGTGGTGCGGGAACTCGCTATCCATGTGCATAAAATGCAGGATCAGTCTCCGAGTCTCCGCTGACGTGGACGGTAATTCCGAAGTACCAATTGAGTCGGGGTTGCTACCCACGAGGTTGATATTATCATGATCCAAATTGGAGTCGTTCCCATCATATTGGGCGGATGAATAGTCAGATTTCTCAGCGAACAGTACCTTGCGAGGCTTTGACATAGAGAAACGCCGAGTTTGAAGCGTTTCACCTTCGGTTTAAGCATATTGTACCAATTCAAGGTAGGTCATCTTTCTATTATCCTCCCGATATCGGGCTATAAGTGCTCGTATCTGGGCATCCAACCCATCCACTAACATGGAACATCTCTCTCCAGAAGGATGAGCATTACCACAGCGGCGAAGAGCCTTACTCAGGCCCGTTGAATAAGCGGTTCCCGTTTCTCCCGGACGTTGTTTCGTATCCCTCTGAGCTAACGCAGCCTTTTGAATGGCGTGACCAGTATCGAATGACCGTAAGAGGTAGTGTATCGCTTCGGGCCAACAATTAACTCCTCCTTCCGAGGGTCTTGACGATCCGCAGACGGAATTGAATTGATCTTCTGCCAGACCTTTGAGGTAATACAGGAGGGCTACATACGCCTGTCCCTCACTCATTCCGAGTATATCGGCTTCTTGCACGAACATTGCAAGGAAGTCCTGAACCAGAATGGGGTCTTCTCCAGTAAACTCTTTCTTGTTTAGAGTAATGCCGCGTCTTCGGATAAAATCCCTAACCTTTCCAGTTCCTCTTGAGGTCCGAACTTCGGAAGTATCCTGAAGTCGATAATATCGATATGAAAGCAACTTCCGATAAAGCTGATTGTATGGCTTCAACTCCTTCAAGCCATGGTGCTTCTTGCCTTGCTTCCGAGTGCGGATTGCCCCCTGAGAGGTAAAGGTAGCCTTAGACCGTGATTTTGACGAACGGGGACGCCAGCGGCGGCTATCATACGAGGAATCGGAGGACGATGACGATGACGAACTGTCCGAACTGCTTCGGGAGTCGGAGTCAGACACATCCGAATAATTACGGGATTCCTTCATGGACTTGCGACGGCTCCTCTTACTAGATCGATGAATGGAACTTTCGGCATCCGAACGATTCCGCTCGGCGGCTTCTGTCTTCTCATCTATGATAATGGTGGCTTCGAGGGTATCCAAACGTACGTGGATTCGCTCCAGGGCGGTTCGGGTCACCTCTCTTTCGAGGCAAGAGTCCTCTACATATACCCTTGGGGAACCAAAGCACTCCATTATGGAATTCACCTCCTGTCTCAGGGTACGAACTTCTCCCGAGACATCCTCATCTAGGAGTTTATAGACCTGTCGACGGAGCTCCTCGACTGACTCGATGAGGGATACGTGGGCTGCATTAGCAATGCTAAGGCGGACGCCCAGATTAGTGTACTCCTGAGAGTCAAGCTTTTCCGGCGGTGCGGTTGAGGGTATCTCCATGACTGGATCTTCCTCTTCCGGTTGCGGTGCAGCCTGAGAAGGAAATTCTACAACCTCCTGTCCATCAGTTGGTGCGTCCGGGTTCTCGGAGTTTTCACGATTACTTCCCGGTTCGGCGACCGATCTCCTTGAACGCGCACCACCCGAAAGAGCAGGGGCGTTCGATGTGACCGATTTTCCTTTCGAAGACGGGGCCTGGCGTGGCATACTGCAGGTAGCCAACCGGACTCCTGGATGATTCCGTGAGAAATCACGAGACTTTCGAACTGCAAGAAAAAGGGGATGGGAGAAATCTAATCACAACCCGTACCAAGGGGCTATAGCTCTCAATCTCCCAGAAGGGAATTTCAAATGTCCAGATTCCAATTGAAACAACAACCCAGTTATGGTCCTACACCGTTTTAGGTCGGGAGGACAAAATGTAGAGCAAAACTCTGCGGTAAACGCAATAAGGAATCTCCAGTAGGATGTCCGAGTCCCACAGCCTATGCCCTGGTAATCATTTGGGTTGTATTTGGACTATCTGTGCCTCACAAAAGGCTTCAAGAGTCTACTATGTGGCTGTTATGGGCGAAAAACTGATGTATACTGTATGTGTGTCGTATCTATGGCGTGCGCATGGTTGGTTTATGGATGGTATTCGCACACAACAGGCACAGTGCCAATCTCAAAATATTACGTTTTTTAATGCGTTGCATCTGCAATCATCCGTCATGCAACAAGCACTCAAACGACACATATGGGACGCAGATACGGCCTATATACGACATTGTGCCAAACATGGCACAGAGTAGGCACTTAAACCCGCATACCAGACATGAAGCGTACATGAACCACCCAAATGTTCCCCTGGGATGAGGGATAGGCTTAGCGATAGAACCCTCTGTTTGTACTCAAATCGAGTGACAAGACGGGTGTAAGACCGGAGACGGTGACTGGCTTTACATACAGAGGTGAGATGCAAAGAACGGTGAAATTCCAGAGATGGAGTGTGATCCGAACCTGAACAAAAGAGAAGAAAATCGGACCGTGTGAACGGCGGAAGGCTCACGGTAGAAACTTCCGGAGCGAAGCTCCGGATCGTGACAACCGGCGGAAATGGGTCCGACAGCCGAGCGACGCACTCAAAGACGCGAGAAATAAACCCAATACTGGAGCGGAAGCGATACCTGAACCAAGGGAACACGTGTACACAACGCGACTCAAAAGAGTGATAGAAACAAGAATCAACTACAAGAACAAAACGGGAAAGAACAAAAAACAACAAGAGACAATTGATACAGCGGTAGCAACGATCAAGGATACAAATATGGGATAACAAGTGCTTTCTAAGTGACGCTGGAAAGTAGTGCCGGTACCAGTCGTGGTCAGTCTCTAAATGGAGTCGTAAACTTACGTAAGCCGCAAACAACAATAGTCTGATCCTGAACAAGATTTGACTTGAGTGTTGACTCAAGTATTCATTTACTTAGAGACTCTAGAGTGAAATAACTCAAGCATATATACTACTATTATGTCTACGATGCACACCTCTCAAGGGTTCTACACGTAGAAAATCTACTTGGAGAAGATGGGGTAAATCTTAACGGATGTGACACAACTATTTGCAACCCGAACGTTACACACAGCCAATCATTTCACTGACTATACACTTTCTACAGAGGATTCATTTATCAAGAGTGCGCTAAACCCCTTCAGGAATTGCCGAAAAGTAAGAAACGATTTCATAGCTTCGCCACGTCACCAATCACAAATAATATCTGATTATGAGCAAAGTAATGAATTTGATAGCAAAAAGTCTTTACTGTACAAAGCCTCTCATTTGAATCTTAGTACAGTTTAAAATGTTCTACCTACGAAAGAAAATTGTGTAGTGTGTTTCAAAGACGTTTTTGTCGTAAGTGGGCGCCAGCGAAGATCTGGTTCAATAATGGTGTCGAGAGATCTAGTGCTACAAAAACGTAGTTGCTAGACGAGAATCTTTCCGTCCAAAATTTAATTAAGCGCCACGCAACGTTATCTGCAAGAGACAAGTTTTGAGAAAGAGTAAAAACTTATCTTTAGTTCGTGGATTTACTTTAATAGTTTTGTAAGAAGTCTACAGGTTTGTCTTCAAAATCGCAGAGGTAAGTTTTGCTGCAGAATTTGCGTGCAATTTGTTGTTGTGCTTTGTTTTATTTTTGTTATTTGGTGGTTCTCAGACTGCCTACTTTTATGTTTTATTTTTTTTTGAAAACCTTTTTTTAGTATATTCTGTTTATTGGTTTTGGAAAATTCTGGGCTCAAGCTGGGCTTTTTAAGAGGTTGGTTGTTCTAACCTGATTCTCTTTCTGCTCGAAGAGGTTAGTGTAAGGGTGTGTAAATAATCGCGTCGTTTGGTACCAAAATGAAGTTCATATCTATCACAAGGGAAGCACATAATGGCTGACGTGAGAATTTTTGGTATTGGCGGTCTTTTCGTGCCGTAGAAAAAGAAGAAAAAGACCTTCGGAATGCACATGACGGAGTACAACAGTTTGATTTGAAAAGAACAGATATTCAATGAATGGGGCATAAGGTTCATCAAGAACATATTTAGTTTATTCTTTGATCGATGCGTGTCTGAGAGAATCTTATTTCCTATCGCGTACAATTCGCTCGTGATGATTCCTCGCTAATAACTACATAGTAGATGTGATTTATAGCCCAGAAGTCGCTATTAAGAAAAGATGGAGGCCAGGGGAAGAATAAAGGGAACATGGGAGATGATACGTCTATTGCTACGTTCGAGTACGGCGAGATTTGCTGGAAACTTAGCGCTCGTGCTACTAGCGGCGCGAACGAAAAAAGATGGTCAGTGTAGCTCAACTTTCTTTCATATGTGTGGTTTGAGCTGCGTTGCTTGCTTTTATCGAAGCCTTTGTAGACGTCCAAAATACCGTACTACTCTCCATTGCACACGCTCCTGCTAACTCACAGGAATCAAACAAATTCGCGTCCGACGACAACGTGTCGGAAGAAGAAGACTGCAGGAATTGCGGTAAACACTCTTTTCCCTGCACGTTGTTGCTTTAAGCGAAGTGATCTACAAAAGCGCATAACTGTTCTCTTTCTTCTCGCTCTGGTAATCGCCGAATTAAGTATGGAAGACTGAGCAGGTGGCAACTTTCTTGCAGTTTTTTTACTTTTGAAGAGCACTTGAGCCTCTTTAAAGCCTTTTTATTTTCTTTGCAAATGACTTTCGTCTGTACCGTTCTGATTTTTGTTCTCTGTGCCTTCAACTCTTGCGCTGTCGATAAGACAGCCTTTGTGCTTTTCTCTGTAGTAGGCATTCTTCGGAACATTTCATGCTTGTGATTGACTACTGACTAATCTAGCATGTGTTGGGTGTCAATGTTTTTTGACGCGCCCGTACTAGAAGACCATGGCTGTCGGTATATCTGTCTACGGAGATTATGACTTTGCTTGAAAAATTGTTTACAGACAAAACTTTGTTACGAACGTTTTTAGCTTTCATAAACTTCATGTAGCCGTATTGACAAAATATGTTATAAATACCTGTACTCCGTCTTCAAACAAAAAGCTACCCGTCCAGTGTCTATTTTGCGCAAGATTAGCTACGGTTTAACATTTCTCTTGAAGCCTTTTATATTTTTGCATAGAAGCACGCTGTGAGAGGTCAATGGTTGCAGCACTTATTATTTCGATTCTTATCTATAACAAATTTTCGCGATGCAAGCTTGTTTTGTTGAATGTGCAGTCAAGATAGTGCCGCATTAGAGACAGATTGTGAAAGTAGTTGGCATGCTTTTACTTTTAAATAAGAAGTGCAATCCAAAGCTGAAACAGGCGTGGCAGACGACGTTTGTCTATCTTTGGTGTTCTCTGTTGGCCAACGACGATGGATTACGATTTTTATCTGCTTAACATGAGCTAAGCTTTTTGGAAGTCGCCTTTTGGTTCGCTCTGCTATTTTGCTTGCTGTTTTAAACTCAGCCGTTCTGTGATGCGCTAATTAAACAAGGTACAAGAAAAACTCTTTTTCTTGTTTGAAAAAGGAAGCCGTTTTCTCTTAATTAAGAAGGCCTATTGTCACTGTAACGTTGTTCGGTTGTCAAGCCATTGCATAAAACCCCGACTTGATCGCGCCGAAAATTGGTACGGAATTGTGCATTGCAAGCAAAAAAAACAAGCTTGTGATCGGTGCTAGAGACGAGCTCACGTGAGAAGCGCGCGTGTCCACATGTGCCCCACCTATCTTAAAAGAGTCCGCGAATCAATAGAATTTTCAACGCAATACTGATCGTGCGCGCAGTGTGTGCGACCACTGCTCACGACCTGGCCTGGGGTGTTTGCGGATATAACGCGCTGAAGTATCCTCAGGTCGATTGTAGTTATCGCCATTGCAGCCGTTCTCCGGTCGACCACCGCACTTCGTTGCCCCTTTCAGTTAATGCGCTGTTTCTCGGTATCTTGCTTCGCATAGCTCTTTCTCTTCCCCGCGAGAGCTGTTCGTTACGCTCCGTGCGTTTTCCTCCGTCGATTTAGCGAGACGGCTGCTGCTGGCATTTCGCTCGACGGAAGACCTACTCGTGGTTTCGAGTTCATCACCATCACCCTCGCTGTCCCTTTGCTGCTTCTTAACGCACCCGTGGCGGTTCTGCAGCGAAGTTTACTTCTGATACCTCGGATTCTCTCAGTTTGCTTCCACAAGGTTCTACGCGGAGTTGGACTTTCTGTTCTTTCTTTTACCAGGCCTGCTGTGTAAACGCGCGTCTCTAGTCTTGCGAGTGCGTTCGGCGCATCAACACATTATCCGGCGTATATTTGCAGCTAGGGAGCTAAGAAGCTGTATTTGCCGTACTACAGCCAGTCATTTAGCGAAACTCGAAGTCTGTTTGCAACTGCCGGTCAGCGAGCTGCTGTGTTTCACCCGCGTCACAAATTTTCTTGAGCCACAAGCGACGGGCGATTGCGGACTGTTCGCACCGATATCAACTATCGATTATCAATTTTCCAGCCGGTGCGTCCCACATATCGGAAGCTTTTCTGTGTGTGGAAAACAACTGTCAGCTCAAGTCTGCTTCACCCCCAACGCTTCTGAGTAACTTGCGCACATAGACCATTCCCGTCCCCCCTTCTCAAGCCTCTCTGCAGCGTAATTCTCGTCGCCATGAGCTCCAATTCGCATCGTCGAAGCCCGATTTTCACACCGATCCCTTCGTCCCCTCTGTCGTCGACGTTTCGAAAGACCACTCGCCGTCTGCTGTGGTACGCAACTGCCTTTCCGTTTGCTACCGTAACCCCGCCGCTACGAGTTGTTCCTGTGCGAGGCGACGGCCGCTGTCTCTATCGTGCCATTGCAAAGAACCTTGCGAGCAGTGACGGTCGTCGGCTATCAGAAAATTTGGAACGAGCTGACGCCGATGCATTGCGTGATATAGCATGGCGCGAGATTTGTGTAGAGCGTAAGAAGGAATTCCGCTCAAAACACGTCATCGAGGGCAGCCTCAGCTCCTATTGTGCTAACATGCGGAACCCCAGGTTTTATGCCGGCGAGCCGGAGATGCTGGCCTTGTCGGACGCATTGAAGAGGCCGATCATGGTATACTTGCGGACCACTCAGGGGCAGCTGCGCAATATCGTCACATATGGCGAGCATTATTCAAAGGGAAGATTCTCAGCCCGCAAGATCATTCGAGTTTTGTACATGAACGGCAACCACTATGATGCACTTCTCCCACGTTGATGTTTTTCTCTTTGGGCAACCTCGCTTTCTCATGCAGTCTATGGTGTCCGAAGCCGTTGGGTCTCAGCCGCTTAATAGTTCTTCCAGAAGTCTTCTCGTCCTCTACCTTGTGCAACCTGTAGAACACCAGAAACATTACATCTAACTAAAATTTCGTCCCTTGAGGAGAGTGTAACTCAAATCATTCCCGAGCTTGGCCATCGCAAAGATTACATGAGAGTTCGATCTGTTCGTGCTTAGAAAACCCTGCAAAGTTAGGCGTGGTCCATTGAATTTCAGTTAGAGATATGGTCTTGCAGACCTGCGCAGATGACCTCGGATTAAGAACTTGGAAAGCCCTTGCGCATCTTTTGCCCTGTATTTTGAAGAGCAATGCAGAATCGCCCTGATTTTGCCACTTTCTTCGAGCTCATTTGCCTGAATGTATCTCGAATCAATCCAAGATAACGACAGCGCAAGGCTCTCGCACCTTCCACCAAGGTTTGGAATCTGCTGTATCAGAAGTTTCTGATTCATTGACAACTGGAACGACGTCTGTACAAACTGAGAAATCTTCACGAATGAACGCTTTGAAAGTAGGAGGTGTTCCGGAAGCTTTTAACGACCCCTTCTCTTTTGCTGACTATGGCTCTCATGGTTTCACAGTCAGTCCCAGTTTCGCATCTTGCCCAGGGGGCAGTGGGTCTATGCTCAAAGGTGTGATAAACGGAGAATTGGATGCGGCTTTTGCTCTTACAGACTGCATAGTCGCCGCAATAGAAAATAAGGACCCGGTGCGGATAGCGGGACCACTTGTCAAGAGTCCTCTTACTTGGGCAGTGATTGTCAACCCAAAAAAGGTTGTCAATGTGAAAGACTTATCGGATGTCATATGGGGCATATCACGGATGAACAGTGGTAGTCATGTAATGGTCTATACACTTGCAAAGGAACAAGACTGGTCACAAGAGCCCAAGTTCAAAGTGTGTGGAAACTTCGCAGGTCTGCGAAACTCACTAGAAGAAGGCATTATTGATGCCTTTTTGTGGGAACATTATACAACCAAGCCATACGCGGACAAGGGAATAGTGAAGATCATCGGTGGTATCCCAACACCATGGAGTTGTTTCACTGTAGTCGTTCGTGAAGGTTGTGAGAGGCTGGATGAAGTCCACCGCATGACGGATGCCTTTGTTGAAGCCGGAAAACAATTTGTCAACAATGATCAGAATGCTGAAGAAATAACGAAGCGCCACGGAATGTCGAGAGACGACGCATTGGCTTGGATGGCAGGGGTGAGGTATGCGGACAGCGGAGAACGAGAGGTATGCGGCAAAATGCTTGAAAAAACAAGGCAAACGTTACATCAGGCCGGAGTCATCAAGGAATTTGGATGTCCTGGAGGAATAGCATCCTACCATGCGTGAAAAACCATGCAGAGCATTCGCACACCACGATACTCGAAACAAACTGTAGATCTGTTCACCAGCCCTGCACTGTTCGCGTCATATGATCTAAGCAAAGGTAACATTATAATCAACCTGTGAGTGGCAATGTATCAGAACGCTCTTAGATCTGAACTATATACAATGATACTTGTCACAACATGTGTTAAGTTAGGCAGGCGAGGTCGACTGTCCGCTCTTTCTATATATGACTCTTAACATTTTATACAGCAGCGAGCTGAGGCTGTCAATCCGCCAGATGAAGTTCATCCAAGGCGATCGAAACTTTATCTTTCTGAACTATGCTGTTGCTACTGGGTGCAGCTTTCGACAAGTCACTGAGAGAAACATGGGGACGCCCGTTTGTCACAAGCGACTCTTGTGCACTTAAGTCAGAATTCAAATCGACGCTTCCTCCTGGCTTTGAGTCCAAACCATTTGTACCAACGTCTATCGTTTTGTCCCCACCTTCGGTTGACTCCCCGACAAACATTCCAAACAACAGCATTTTCAGAAGAGAAGCAAGCGGGCCCTTTGACTCCGGCGATTCTGCAGCATTCTCAGAATCACCGTTTACGCCGTTCTCTTCTTGAATGGATTTTTCATAGTGTTCATACTTGCGCATCAGCGCCTGTCGCCTCTCACTGAAAGTGGACGGGAAGAATTCAGGCCAATATCGTTGAAGGAGTGAGAAAATGAGAACATGACCAACCGGCGTCAAAGGAGCGATCAAGACAATGGTGAACGGGATTAAGGTTAGAAGATCCTTCACCGTTCTTCGGATAGTACGAATTTCTCGCGAAGTTGGCGTATATCCTGTCACAGCTCGCCTAATAAGACGTAAAGCAAACCGCAAGTCGCCTATAAACAACCGCACCCCGCGAGAATAAAATTCGATTCCAGCCCGTGTCTTCTTGGAAGAGGACGCGATGAACTGGCGTACTTGAGGCCAACTCAAAGTTGATGCACTATACAAGGGCTCGTCGAGCCCAAGCCGAGTTTTCAGGTATTGTACGTCTCCGGCTAACTCGCCAACGATACCGTCTTCGATGAGAAGAGGTTCCTGTTGCTCTACGAATAATTCCAAAGTGGCAAGACGGTCATCCAGCTCCGTAAATTCGACAACCATCATTCGCTGTTCATTCATTGTCTCGCGGTCACAGTTGTCAATCTCTTCTGCCATACTAGCAAATATCTTCTCCATCTCCAGTTGCAAGACTCGCACTGCAAGTGTTCGACGAAGCGAGCTGACAAAATCATCCATTTCTCTAATTTCCTTTGCACGGATAAGTTTCCCGAGTTGATCTTCACGGCGCAATACGGCTTCTCGCTCTTTGCTACTGTTGAAGAGCTGCTTCTCGAGCTCTCCAATTTGTTCCCGTAATTGATACTCTTTTTCTTTGTCTCTGACATCTAATATCGTTACAGGGGGTAGGAGGGAGCTCTCCAATGTTTGTCCTGCTTCGGTATCGGATACAGTGCCGTTCAGTCTCTTCCATGTCATGCCTGCATTGTCCAACCAATTTGAAAGAAATAATCGCAGCGCCGGAACGTCTATTGATCCGTCATCGCGAACAAAATTTGTGAGAGCGTCCTGAACATTCTGTCCAACAGTGCTCGCACTGCGCTTCAAAGTCTGACCACTTTCCAAAACTGTTCGCTGCACAATACGCACAATATCTTCCTTATCTCCCGGTTTGCTCTCGATGTCGATGTCTACATCCTCCATAGATTGCGTATCCTCTTTGGGACGAATGGATGCATCAACTAGTTCCTGAGAGGTGTCAGCATCCACGTCGTACGGGCGTTGTTGGGACTGGCTTTGTTCAAGAGCGGCATCCACATCCCCGAGAACCTGTTCGAGCTTAGTGATGAGCGTAGCAGCATCTTGTTCAACAGGAGCTTCCGCTGCTATGCGTCTGATTGAGCGCAGATCCTTTCGCACTCGATGCGCAGCCGCTTGAGCTTCCGATACATCCGAAGCGGAGTCCGGGTGAAGATCCGGGAAGTCAAGAAGACCAAGGGCAACACGTATATTAGCCTCTGCCAAACGGACGATGAGGCGTGTGTTCAGTGCTCTTACACGCTTGCCTACTTGCCCGAATTCGCGCTCTTGTGGGCTGACGTCATTGGAAGTGGTAGTGGTGCCCGGCTGCGCGACTTTGGGTGGCGGTAGAGAGCTCGGTGACTGGGACGGTTTCGGAGGCTGGGCGCAGCTCTGGAGACGGCGAACGAATCGACGACGCGATGATATTCGACAGCTGGCGCTATGCGTGCCTCTTTGCGGAAGCGCGAGCAGCGGCACAAATGAAGAACGGGGGCGGCGAAGAGAGCTCCGCTGCGCAGACCGGCTGCGCTGCGCAGCTGAAGAAGTCATTGCACCTGAACAAACTGGGCGCGATACAGGGCCACTGGCGTGGGCTAGCAAACAGACACGACAGGAGCGCAGAAGAGGAGCGTCATGAAAAGCGGCACAAAGAGCGGCGCGGACGCGAACGGTGGAAGTTCACACGAAGGCACCGGCGGCGCGCTCAGGGCACATGATCGGCATTCGCGGCGCGGGAGATGCTCGGCGTGGGCGCGACGCGCAGCTGCAAGCAACCGAAATGTGGCGCGCGTCCACGCCATCGCGAGTGTGAAGCGTCCGCGAGCGCGGGATCTGGACGCGAGCCGCTGCAATGTGCGGCTGGCCCCTGAAAAAAGATCACAAATTGGGAGCTTTTGGCAACAGAAGCGTCGGCGTGGCGCGCCGTTTCGTTGGGCCACTTGGCGGCGCGCGCGCGTTGCGAGCACCTCGCGCAGCACGCCGCTTCGATGGGATAACCTTCGTTTGGTCGATGGTGTTGCGACATCCCGGCGTCGTATCTAGCGTATCTCATCGCCGCCGAGCATACCTTCGTGAGGTCCGCATCGCCGTGCATATCCGTCTCCGGTCGTCTTTGCTTGCTGCCGCATCGTTCGATCTTTCTTTGCTACATCGAAACACCGGTGGTAGCGCTTCTCCTTCAAAGTCGATACGCATCAGCTATGAACGCATTTATTCAGCTACCGCCATCCTCCCTGTTTCCGGCCGTCCCGCGGAGCTCCTTCATTTCGCAGAGGCAGCATGTTGCGAAGCCTCGCAATAAAACAGCGTCGCACCGACATTGCCACCCATTTCCAATCACGGCCACCCTACAACAAGGAGCCGCCCCAGTCGGCACCGACAACGCGCTGCAAGAGGCCGTACGTCGTGCAATCGAGGAAGGCAACTCCTTTTCCCGTCGCATTTCAGTGCTGGGATCCACCGGTTCCATCGGCACACAAACGCTCGACCTTGTGCGAGAAGCTCCCCAGTTTTTCTCCGTCGCCTCACTGTCAGCAGGCTCCAATGTCGATCTCCTCGTCGAGCAAGCGCGCGAGTTTTCACCCGATATGGTATGCATTTTGGATCAGTCGCGAACTGCAGAGCTGCGCCAGAAGTTGAACGAAGCGGGCTGTTCCGCTGTCAAAGTCGTGGCTGGTAAGGACGGCGTTGTGCAAGCTGCGGCCGACACCGATGCTCAGGTCGTTGTCACTGGTATTGTCGGATGTGCGGGTTTGCTGCCCACCGTTGCTGCTATTCGTGCTGGAAAGGACATCGCGCTGGCAAATAAAGAAACTCTCATCGCCGGCGGACCCGTTGTGGTTCCTCTCGTCAAGGAATACGGAATAAGCATGACCGCTGCGGATTCTGAACATTCAGCTATCTTTCAATGTCTACAGGGAGCGCCGTCAAAAGCGCTTCGCCGCATCATATTGACTGCATCCGGAGGAGCATTCCGCGATTGGAAGGCAGCAGACCTGCAAAAGGTTACCTTGGCCGACGCGTTGAAACACCCTAACTGGACTATGGGTGCCAAGATCACCATCGACTCGGCAAGTTTGTATAACAAAGCTGCTGAGGTTATCGAGGCGCACTATCTCTTTGGAGCAGATTATGATCATATCGATGCCGTCATTCACAAGCAATCAATCATTCATTCTCTGGTCGAGTTTCAGGATTCATCTGTTTTGGCACAATTAGGCTGGCCGGATATGCGTTTACCTCTCTTGTACGCCATTTCGTGGCCACACCGAATTCCTATGCCGTCATTCAAACCACTGGATCTCTCTCAAGTTGGTTCCTTAACCTTCCAAGAAGTCGACCGACAGAAATATCCCAATATGGATTTGGCGTATATTGCCGGGCGAAAAGCGGGAACGATGACTTGTGTTTTAAATGCTGCGAATGAAGCCGCAGTAGAAATGTTCCGGGAAGAAAAGATTCACTTCCTGGACATTCCCAGAATCAATCAAGCTATGATGGAGATGCACAAAGAGCAATTCATTCAAGAACCCACACTCGATGAAATTGTGCAGTTCGATCAAGTGACGAGAACTTATGCCAGGGAGTATGTATCTTCCGGCAAGCTGGCACAAACGTTTGCCACCCTGAAGTAATCAAGCTGCCTTTCGCTCATTGTCGTTCTCAGAGACATAATAATAGTTTCAAGGTATAGCTTATTGTAACTTGTGTTTCATAGCGCATCCGGATGGTTGTAAAAGACGCTCACGACCTCCTGAGAAGATTTGTACGTACACCGTGTTGTTTGTATCCCGCCAACCCCGTTTCATGGTTCGCTCGAATCATCAACGTTTTCATACTCTTCCGGAGACATCAGCTCGTCGACGGCCGTCTTTATCTGAGACGACCAAGGCAGCACGATACCCAAATAACCTTCCGTAAGCGGTGTTTTGTTGATCAAGGATGTGTCCCTTGCCAAGGCATCATTGTACTCTAGAAGAGTACCCTTGATTGCACATTGAACGGCATATCTTTCACCAGCTGCGCATGTGATAGTACACAATCGGGTCTTTTCCTCCACGACGATACCACCCTTCTTCCGTTTGCCCTTAACTTGGCGCATCTCCACGCGATAGTCGACAGCTTGAACTGCTTTGCGTTGAGTAACGATGGGGTGCGACGGAGATAAACAAAGGACACAGATTCCGTTGTGGTGACGAGCTACGCACACATCCTCTCCTCGAGATGGCGGCTTGGTCCTTGGCGCCAGCAAACGCGCAAAACCTGGAGCATAGTGCAAGGTAAAGTAGCGCTCAATTGTGCCAGGGGGTACCACACGATGCATGCTTCCCACAATGAGTTGGAGGTAAAGCGGGAACCAGGACGTTGAGATGCGTTCAGCTATGATGGCGCGATAGCGTCCTGCGAAGGAGACGCAACGCATAGAGGTACCGGTATCTAGTATGCGTCTTTAAGGCACTGTAAGCATAGAGACACCGGCGTTTCGTACAACCTGATTGCAGTCCCACAGAGAGTGACCGACAGTTCCAAAGATAGCCCTCTCTCCTGGCTAGATACGTCCATGCTCGCGAATCGCGAATCGCTCTTCCGTGCATCTCCGGGGATGACATGTTCATCGAAGGCGACGTTCTAGGCGCAGCTGCGCACTCATCATTGGGGAAAATTGCGTGTCACCTCCAACATGTTGAGCAATCTGAATAGCGGTTTTCGGAACTTATATTTATGTACCGACCCCTAACGTTTTTTCGGTTATCGTCGTCACGGTACGCAGACTGTCGTCCCCTCTTGTCACAACGCGACTAAAGATGGATCTTCTACCTCAGCTTTCGATTGTTCTGAAGAAGCTATTGCTTCCCCATACTGGATTTACCAAGCGACATAAGCCCTCAGTTTCGTTCGAAATCAACAATTCCCAATCTGCTCAACATCTGCTTCAGATTTTGTCACAACGAACCGATGATATCGTGGACGATAACCAGGCGTTGGCACACCTGCGGTTGCGTAGCAGTCTTTATCTTCTAGAGCAAATCGTAACAATTATTCAACGTCTAGAATCATACGCTCTCTTCTATCGAACCGAGTCTGCGGCACTTCGCAAGTCTCTCAGAGGTGTATTCTTTCGCTACTCTTTTTCATCCTCAGCGTTGTCGACAGCGGAATACAACGATGAGATTCGAAACCTTATCGAACGTATCGAGCATTCAGTCTGCCAGTTTATCGGCTTGCACATGCAGACTGGTCATGCCATTCGCCTTGCTCTTCGAGAAGCTCATCAAGACGATCTCGCTCGTACTATTGTAACTTCATGTCGACAAGTGAGTTGCTTCAACCATGCAATAAGTCAAGCCAACTCCGCAGCAGATCTACCGCACAATTTGCAAGAAGTAGTGAGAACTTCGATCTCTGCAAGCCAAATAGACATGCCAGAACAGTCTCACATTGCCGGCCAACTTGGCCAGTTTTGGAACCAGAACGGTTCCTCAAGCGCAAAACGTTTCGGGGCCCATGATGTGCGGCTAACTATTCAAATCATTCAGCGAGAGCTGTCTGAGGTACAGACAACGTTGAGACGCTTCAACCGGTTATGTGAACGGGATGTAGCGAAGCCATACGATATCAGAAGACGTCCGTTTCGATACGGAAGTTTGGCTATCGTTTCAGGGGTATCAACAAGGTACTTAGCACGCACTGCGGCCTTTCTCGGTGGAAATGGCGAACTAGAGGAAACCGTAGTGTACTTCGGTCGCGTGTTTCGTTCCTTCATTGATAACAATGTTCTTGTTCCGATAACGCGATTCTACAAGCAGGTTTTTCGCACCTCCACGACTACATCAGATGAAAAGTCAGTTTCGGACTCACGCAAGATTCTTCAAGACATGCTTGCCGAGTTTACGGAGAAGCACTTAAAACACACGGATGGCGCTAGCACCATGGCGAAAGTTGGCGACTTCAAGGCTGTGACGAAACTTATTCTCGAGCAAGCACGGCAACCGTTCAGAAACACTATCATCGGAAGTCTTCCTCAAGCGATTCTCCTTCAAGTTCAGAAACTGAAATGCGATGTGGAAGAATTGATGCTGAAAAGCATGCAGCTGCTTCGGGCACAAGAGCTCAATCTTGCACTGGTCGCGCTAGCTCCCTCATTGCTCATCGTAGCTTCCTTAGTCCAAATATGTTCCACGATTGCGTATCAAATGCGCGGTAGGAACGCGGGAATGATTGTGTCGGGGGCTCACACGGCGCGCTTTCTCCTTGGAGACATACAGACCGCTTTTCTTGCTATAGAAGCGGAGGACGGAGGAGACATGCGTCAAGCTGAGTATATTTTGCGACACATGCAACACATCGGAGTTATTCATGTTAAAGTCGTCGAAATACTTAACCTGATAGAACTCAAGATCATCACAGCACCTGAGAAGGTCATTTTTCGTTTTACAGATGATCTTGAATTGCTGCGATCTGCTGATGAGCACATCAATCAAAGAAGAATTCATGTGGATAGAATGCTTCGATGCTACTCATTTCTCCAAACAGAATAAAAGACCATCGGGTGGAGCTGTTGCTACTGACAAGTTGCGGTGCGGGCTAATAACAACCTGAAGTGTAGGTGATGGGAGCGTTCCATCGCTAAATGCGCCGGGCGACAATTGTCAGGACACAAGCGCTTCAGGAGAAGCCTCATTTGATGGCACGGATTCAAAGAACCTGCTGCACTCTTGAACTCTTGAAAACATTAAGAGCTCCTCTGACGCCGACACTGCCGTAATGGCTAACGCACAATCTTGTTCTTGGCCGTGACGAATCTGAGTTGCGGATTCGAATTCAATGAAAGCAGTTTCCGTATCTCGCCAAAGAAGTGATCAATAAATCTTCCAGGAATTTCTCACAATGGTGAACGTACTGGCCTGCCATATAACAGACTGCATTCCAAGTGTGCTTCGGGCCGAGGTTGTGACCGCCTGTAGCAAAAGGAAGGAAGAAGGCCTTACTCCGCTGGTTCCCCGTACAGATCGAACGACGACGTGCCTAAGATCCTAACTTTCAATATGGTTCCCGGTTCTATTCTTTGCAAAATGTGCACGCAACCGTCAATATCAGGAGCGTCAAAGCGACACCGCCCAATTGAATGTCCATCCTCAATCTTGTCCACGATCACGTCAAGTATTTGGCCGACTCGTTCAGATGCGATTTCTTCTTGAATTTGCTGTTGCATAGACACAAGCTCGTCCCGTCTGTATTCACGAAGTTCCTCCGGTACTTGATCCTCAAATTGCGCAGCTGGGGTGCCCTCTTCTTCACTGTAAATGAAGAAACCAGCATGTTGAAAGCGACTTTTCTTGATGAAGTCTAAAAGTTCGAGGTGATCTTCTTCGGTTTCTCCCGGGAACCCCACGATAAAGGTCGTTCGAAGAGCCAGGTCTGGGATTCCTTCCCGCAGTCGTTTCAAAAGTTCTTCAGTATGTTTTCTTCCTGGTCGATTCATCCGACGAAGCACATTGTCAGATATATGCTGAAGAGGAATGTCGATGTATTTACACACAATGTCAAGCTCTGCAATAGCTCGTACAAGTTCATCAGTGAAATAAGAGGGATAGCAGTACAAGAGACGCAACCATTTTGCGCCGGTGTTTTTCCTTGCAACATGGTGCAACAGATGACTCAGCCGACGGCTTTCCTCTGGGGGGAAATCCATACCATACTGATTTGTATCTTCAGCGATGAATACCAGTTCTTTGGCACCCGCGGCAACAAGTGTTTCGATTTCCTTGGTCAGGCTATCCCAAGCCTTTGATCGAAACTTTCCTCGAAACTGACCAGGTATAGCACAAAACGTACACGAGTGAGAGCAACCTTCTGCTAGACGAACATATACGGAATGCTTTGGACCCAATCGTACGCGTTCATGTTCTGGTCGAAAAGGAACATCTGTGATACCAACTTTGACTTTCTCGAGGGGTGCCTGTGCCTCATTTGCTGCTAGTGCTTTCACACGTTGAGGGAGTTCATGGTAGTGTTCAAAGCCAACGACAGCGTCTATTTCGGGTAGCTCCTCAGCTAGGAGGTCTGCATATCTCTGAGCAAGACAACCCGTAATGATAACACCCTTTGTACCATTCTCTTTGCCTTTTGCAGCATTTAGAATAGCATCTATCGACTCCCTTTTGGCATCTTCGACGAAGCCACAAGTATTCACAACGATCACGTCTGCTGGGGCTTCTGCCTCAGACGACTGAATCTTGATACCATTCTTGGCCAGATCGGAAAGCATAACTTCTGCATCCGTGACGTTCTTAGGGCATCCTAAAGAAACTAGCGAAACTGACGTCTCTGATGATATTGAAGCCGGATTAGCCGCTGCCGGGTGAGTAGCTGTTGCTGATGGACGGTATCTTCGTGCGGAGCATTTCTGCACATGAGCTGATGGTGAGGCATGTACCAGAGGTGATACTACAAATGCCATATTCGATTGCAACATGGACTAAATTGCGTGAATTCTCTCTGACCAAACGCGGATAGTGAGTTTCAAACGAAATCACTTCTCCTTCCTTCACGGATGCACTCTGGCTGGCTGGAGAGCTCTCAGTTCTTGCAAATACGGCGGAGATAAACACCGAGCTTGTTGTGGAGGTTGGGCCAGCGGAGATTCATTCATATCGTATATCTTACTGTAGCTTGTCTACCAAGGTACTGTATCTTTGATGTCAAATTGACGGTATACAACGCTACGTGTCAAGAGCATCCCCCGTGATCCTGCAGATCAAGAGAGGGGTGAGAGACAAAGCATCTGTGAAAACTGTAAGTGTGTCGCCATCTACTGCTTTCCATCCCCACCAGTGCCCAAAAAGAATCTGTTTTTCAGTTAACAGACGTGCCGGGGGCAAATGGCTGGAGTGAAAGCACATCTGCTTGTACCAGAGAGGCTCAGGCTGTCCTTCCTGTTGACGTTGGAAGTCACATCCTCAGAACAGCAAGCCAACCTAGCAAAACTCTCAAGCAAGGCTACAAACCGTACAGGCAATGAAAGACTCAAGCATACTACCAGAATTTCCAGTTTACGCTGATGGCTTCTCCGAGTTCAAAGAAGGGTCCTCTTCTAGGAGTAACGTAATGATTGCATACATTCCTGACGAACAAGATATGCAGCAGGCAATGACAATCAGGCACGGTTATAAACTGCTTGCGTCTTGCCCTCGTGCGCACAAAGATGTGCAGGCAACCCGTCCGGTGATTAAAAAGCAAGGAAAGAAGCGAAGGTCGGAACAGAATGGGAGGTCAACGTGCAATGCCCGTCGGGCAAGCACTTCTAGGCAAAATATCCCGATAGGTTCTGTAAGGCTGCAAAGCAGTGATGCTGATCGTGCGCGGCATCTTGCAATCATACTTGAACGTTCCCAAGAGGGTGAAGATGACGATGGTGACTTTATGTGACAAATGAGGTTAGTTGCAACTGGTCGCAGGCGTGTCCTGCAAGGCCTATACGATAACTTGCGATGCCGATCTCCTCCTTCATAAGAAGAACGGATAAGAAGCACAACACGACAGGGTTCTGTATCTTCATAATTCCCGTCTTGCGGAGCGTGCAGCGCGAGGAGTGACTGAGTGCAGATTGGGATGAACGAGCCATTTTAGCCCGAATAAGCTTCTGCTGCTGCCATCGTCGACGCTTTTCTCGTTTCACGGAGCGCACCTAACAGTTCCCCAATGTTTTCCTTCCAGATGTTGATACGCTGAGAAAGCGGTTGCCATTCCTCTCTCGTAAACATTCGCTGTGTTGACCGATAAATCGCCACAGATGATTGTAGTTGATTAATCTTTCCATCCACAAGACCAGAGCTAATTGCACGAATAACCCATTCCTCAACCTGACCTTCTGGAATTCGTAAAGCATTGGCAATCATGTCGTAGGTAAGGTCTTGTGAATCTATGCCCAGAGATGCAAATGTGAGCAACCTCATCTTGTCTTCTGCCACGTCAACGTCGATGCTGTGTTTCTTTAACAAAGCTTCGTTTCTAGATTCAAAGTCAGAAAATACTGCAAGATCATCTCGTACAAAAATCGAGATCAACTCATGCAACAGTTTGAAATCCCCATCCATGTCTCCAAAACGCTTTACGGCATCCAGTTCTAGCAAAGTATCGAAGCGATAAAGTTTCGGCAAACGAACCGCTTGAACAATGACATCAATGGTTGAATCCTGTGCCGCCTCCAACTCTTCGTCTGTGGCGCCGTTGTAGAGACTGAGCTGTTTGACGTTAAACGCAAAGGCCAATGCGGCCATGTCCGCAGCTTTGAGGGCTTCGTAACAACCTTTGTACATTTCTCTCTTCTGGGGCACAGGGGTTTCCCATTGACGCAAGAATATGTCGATCTTCGGCAGCACGGTGTCTAAGATTTTTGGCATCAAGTCAGCTTTGGATGCGAGGGTGATAGTGGCCAAGAGCAATGTAAAGCGCTTATTATGGTTTTCTTCTCCGACAAAATTATAAAGCAAGGCCATGCATCGCAGTCGCAGCTCGCCGTTTGAAACACCCTCGCAAAGACCAGTTCGGATCTTATCCACCAGATCGTCATTCATAGCGCATCGCTTCTTGACCCAGACCAACAACTCCTGCATACAGCCTTCTAAAGAGCCTGATGCAGCGGGATCTTCAGGAGAGTCAAGCGCCTTGATGAACGCATCAGCCAGCTTGTTTGTGGCATTCAACGCATCTCCTGCAGCCTCCGCCTGGACTATTGAATCATGAAGGCCATCTTCGCTGATACAGGACTGCAAGTAGTTTGCAGCGGCTCCGAGTTCGGTGCGAAGAACTTTGAGATCCTGATCATCTACGTCGTCGTCGGGAAGAGCGGTTGGACCGTTGTTGTGAACGCCGTTTGTGACGGCGTCGCTTATGGGAGCGACCATCCTCCCGAGGAGATTCAAAGCAGGCACAAGTGATATATGGAAAGCGAATGGTTGCTGTTGAAGAGGGGAAGAGGGGGAAGTTTATGGGACGCTGATATACGCTTTGAAGATAAAGTGCCACTCGATAGAAAAACGTCCGGTTCTATGAAAAACTAGGATGGGACGGTCGACGGCGACGATCTTAGATCTGCAAAAACGGGATCAACCAAATCCGCGCTCCACGTTCCGCGCCGATCACGGTGCCAAGCGGCCGACACGTGATCCGATTATCGGATTAGATAAGAGAAGTTTGGTGCGAGCCCTCGAGGCGGCAACGTCCACAGCGGCGCGGCGCGTGGCATGTAATTTACGGCTCTATTTTTGCAGGTTGGATTGGCCACGCATGTGTGCGTTGGCGCGTGGCCCATTCCGGCCCGCACCCAGAACGCTCCCACGAAAGATCTGCGCAACGCTTTAGCACTCCGCGTGGGCGTCGTCGTCGTCCGTCGAAACACAGTCTTTCAAGGGCATCTCGTCCTCCCGCGCCGAATAATAGTTCTTTCCCCCGTCGTGTTGTCGACCTGCGGCCCTCACGCAGCTTGTACTCAAACTATACACACGCCCCTGCAAGAACGCTCCTGCCGCTGCACACAGCTGTGAATTGTACAGGTTACGCGGGAACCATGTGCACAGTCGCCTTCGTGTCGGCGTTTCATGGCGCTAAGTTGTCACCCAGCAGCACCGAAACACAATATTTGCAACGAAAGCCGCTTAGACGTGCGCACCATGTCATTCGCACCAGGTCGTTACCAGCGAGAATGGCGCTTCCGTCCACATCTGACACGCAAAGATCGGCCAGACCACGGCGAGTGATAGGCATCGTTGGCAAGTCAGCAACGCAGGAGAAAAAGGGCGTCTCCGTGGAGACGGACTCAGCTCAGTCCACAGGAATTCTAGGCTTCAAAACAAAAGCGCATTGGGACGGCATTGGCGTGCTTCCATTGTTTTTCGTCGGCTTTGGGTTTGTGGCGTTGGGAATCAAGATGTTTAAGGTGAAGAGTGGAGAGTGGTCGAGTGGACCCTCCGCGGTCAACAAGGTGACCGTTCCCAAAACCGCTATTACATCGTCGGAGGAAGAGGCCGAACTTCACGTATTCAAGTGCGGGGGATGCGGCTATGAAATGTACCCGGCGCGAGGACGAGAATTCAAATTCTTCCCAGACTCGTTTAAATGCCCGCTTTGTGGAGCCCCCAAGAGCGAGTTTTGGGACTTGAATGATCCGGATGATCCCAGAAATCAAGAGAGTGAGGAGGAGGAGGAAAGCGAGGAAGAGGAGCTTTTGGGTGAGGACGGCAGCGTGGAAAATATTGCATCGGAATCGGGCAGTGCGGAGTCGTTGCGCTCGGAAAGTGGCAGTAGTAGCGGCAGTGAGGGTACTAGTACAACGGCTAAAGACCGTTCTGACTCAGATACATCTACCTAATTGTAAATGTAAGCTGGTATGAGCCACTTATTTTCCGGCAAGCTCTTCTCGGGCGGGCGGGCGATGCTCTTGAGGAGCGGATAAGTTGTGCGCCCTCCTTCCATCATAAGCGTCAAATACTCTGCCATTGAGGACTTGCGGAGGACCGCCATGGAATGCGCGCATCTACGGGACTCGAGATTGTGCGAAGACATCTGTGCTTTGCACGTGCATAGTACGAAAAGAGTTCCGGGGCGGAGCAGCTGCGGGAAACACGTGGGTTCCGTTGGCGAACTGGAGCGGCGGCTGATTGAGGCACGCGCCCAACGAAGCGACGCCAAGTTGCAGGCGCGCGTGCGGCGCGCGCCTGAGCGGTGGACGACGCTCGGCCGCTGGCGGCGTAATTCTGCGCGAGCGACGCGTGCCGCAACGAGCACGCGGGGAGCGCCGCTTTGCGGCCGCACGCCGCGCATTGGCGCACCTGCGTTCTATCCGCCAATTTTTGAGCTTCGCCGTGGCACACCTAACATCACAGCGTGCAATTGGCATCGCCAACTGTTGTCTACTACCGTAGTAGTACTACGTGCGCAACAGCGCCTCGCTCTCTTGCGGGTTGTCTTCTTCTCGAATACGGAACTGGCGCATTCCCTGTTCGTCTGCTCGAGCACCGGAGGGCTTGGCTTTGTTCTCTCGAGCAATCGCGAACAGAGCACTGGGCCGTTTCGTGCGTAATTCCGAAATATGTGTATTGCCGGGACCCATCAGGTCGTGAAGGGCTCTGCGTTTGCCAGTGAACCCTTTGCGGATAGCAACACTCGCCGTATCTCCTGGTCAGAGCTGGCGCGTCATAACGCGGTCGATGACGCTTGGATCGCTATCAAGGGACGAGTGTATGATGTGACAGACTTTGCAAAGCGCCATCCTGGAGGTGATATCATCCTTACTGCCGCGGGGACCGATGCCACCGATGTGTATTCTGGGTTTCATGCGTCTACGAGCTCGTGGCGTCTGCTTCCTCCGCTCTGTGTTGGCGAAATTGACCTAGCGAGTGGAAAGAGACCTGATGGAGTTGATGAGACTTACGTGCGCGATATCCTAAAGATGCGTCAACAGGTCCAGGCCTTGCGCTTGTTTGATTCTTCAAAGTTGTTTTATGCGTTTAAGATTCTGTCTAATGTTGCGATATGCTCCCTATCCGTCCTCATCGCACTCAGTTTTCCGTCGTCATGGATTGCCGTTCTTGTGGCTGCGTTTGTCATGGCCTTGTTCTGGCAGCAGTGTGGCTGGCTGGCTCACGACTTTTTGCATCATCAAGTGTTCATCAACCGCTCGATTAACAACTGCTTTGGCGTGCTGGTTGGTAACATTTTTCAGGGATTCTCCGTTTCTTGGTGGAAGAACAAGCATAATCATCATCATGCGGTCCCGAATGTCACTGAAGCCCCGAGTGGAGGGGATCCAGACATTGCTACTATGCCAATTCTCTTCTGGTCTGAAAAACTCATCGAGGGAGAAGAACTTGACAAATTCCCGCGTTGGATGCTTCGCAATCAGAGTATCATGTATTGGCCAGTTTTGTGTATGGCGCGAACTTCTTGGGTCATGCAGTCGCTCACCTATCAGATGCAAGCTCCGAACCCCCATGTTACCAGTTACTTCATGTATGTTGTGGAAGTGCTCGGCCTTGCCATTCATCACGCTCTCTACTTGCTACTTGTCAAGAAGATTGCCATATACGGCTCGCTCTCCAGCGCTTTGTTGTTCATGCTTTCCTCCCAGGCGTTTGGCGGAGTTCTCTTGGGTGTTGTGTTCGCTGTTGGTCACAACGGAATGGATGTACTGACTCTAAAAGAACTACGAGCAGCTGACTTCATTAGACTGCAAGTCAGGACATCTAGGAACGTAGATCCACACTGGTTCACTGACTGGTTCACGGGGGGACTTAGCTATCAAATTGAGCACCACATCTTCCCCACAATTCCTCGCCATCACTTACCAAAGCTGAGAACAATTTTCAGGGCTTTCTGTGCAAAGCACAATATCCCATACACTTCGGAAACACTTATTGAAGGAAACAAGTCCGTGACTAACATCCTGAGAGTGGTAAGTAAGGTCGCTTCCTAGAGAGCTTCTATGTAGGCAGAAATCTTCATGTAGATGTAATAAATGTGGGTGGCAAACCATGTGTCACAGATTTAAAAAGCATAAGGTTGCATCTCCTGCACATGGACGATGCCTGTGCGCCCTCCTTTTACGCTACAGAAGGCAAAGATCGAAAACGGTATCGTCTCATTTGCACGTTTGTGGCAAATAGTCAGTGGGTCTATGGATACATTTGTCTGCCCTGTCTACGGAAGTAATAGGATACATTTACAGAATCAAATTCTCCTCTGCCTCCGGCTTGTCAACGTCTTCGAAGTTGGCAACATGTCCGTTTTCTTCGGACAAGCCAGGGTGATTATTTGCATCACCAATGGAATCTCCTGCTTGATAGGCATGACTGCTTTCTTCATTCGGGAGCTCATCATTTCCAAGTGTCGTAACTTTCGGTAGAGTGTCTCCAAACATCGTGTTTAATACATCTTGCAGGTCTTCGACACATATTAAACCAGTCGAGTTCATACAATGTTCCAAACACTTCGACACATGAGGCACACATAAATCACGTAGGGAAAGTGCCATAGACACGTAGTGAGGCCTATCAGACCTTTTCAAGAATGCCCCTCCTGGACCGCCAATAGCAGTCATAAACTCTCCCGCACTTATCAATGTTTCGTGCAAGACTTTTCCAAGCTGTGGTCCGAGAGATAACGGGGCGCAAAGTCGCAAGTCATTGAAAGCAGCAAGGATTCCGTTCATGAACACAGCTAAAGGTGGGCTATCAAGGATTGCAAGAGGAGGATCATATTCATTATTTGACGAGCTATCAGCATCACCAGATTGAAATTCTCTTTTGTATTGAGATCCCATTCCAAGTTGTCCCCTCTCCTTTCGTAATGCTGAAGATCCCACAGGAGCCCACCGATTGTCTTCAATCATCATCTCGAATTGCCGTAGAGCAGCATTTAGGTGAGAGCAGTAGATTTGCATCACAGAATCTTCGAACATTGGGGGAAGTGCTGCTCGAAAGTCTGCTCCAACTCGACCCAGAGATTGACCGCAGTACATCGCCTGTTGAAGTATTGTGTTGAGAGCTGCCCCATCTTTAACATCTCTTATGCCATTGCGAAGCTTGTTCAAGTACTCTGTGACTGAGGAAGATGTCCAGTCGAATAAAATTGACGACGAATGTGAGTATAATCTCCCAGATATGGCAGATGAATCTCCTCCAAGCTTATCCGACCCTTCTTCAGTATCATCGTCAAAGACGGCGCGATACTGGGTAATGATTTCGAACATCATGGACCTCATGTTGTCGCTTAAACTAACCAACTCTGCTTGCCTCGTGTTGGCCGTAGAAGTTTCAATTCCGTTTCTCATCCATTCCCCTCGGCAGTGCAAAAACAGCATTCGTAATCGGTACTCCGAAAAAACATCGAGGCGGCGCAGAAAGCCAACGATTCGTAAACACATCGGGAGTTGTATGGAGTTTCGCAAGAGAACGAGCAGTTGAAGAACCATTTGTTGAGTGAGAACATCCATTTCTTCACATATATGGCGAATTAGAATTTCATCACCATGCATGGTGTATAGCTTCATGGCACATTCGCGCAATTCCAATGCCTCATCATACAACTCCGCACCAACGAGAGTGGTCATCAGTCTTGGCATTTCCACTATATCCGCCACAGCTCGATGCTCAGTTATGGCACGCAATCTGCTTTCTCTCTCGCGTTGCTTTTCTGTGACGCTTGCCGAAAACTGGCGAGTGGCGTCAGCCAGCTTCGGCAAAGAAGTGATTAGCTCATCGAGTCTGGAGCGTACATCTGCAACACCATCACGGACTGCACCTGCACATTCAAAGCTTTCAATAAGTGCGCGATAGTTCCCGCATGCAACATCTTCAAGCTCATTCTTCAATCGGATACAGGCAGAACTAAGATCATCTGGCTCGCGCGATAACCTGTCAATGCTATAACCACATAGCTCTTCAATGTAGGCATGAAGCCCATGCCACTTTTCACAGGATGGTGCATCACTAGGCAGGTCGTTCAGAACAAACTTGCAGATCGCTTTCAGCGCCTCTTCAGCATCTGCTTCCGGATCCAGAGGCACAGATGTATTAACAGAATCGGGAGGCTTCTCTTGCACACCCAATACCTCGGCTGTCATCCTTTCGAAAAGGAACTCAGAAGCTGCCGCAGATAGTTCGCAAGGTGAGCTTCGTGCTGCGAGTCTCTGCGGCGTCTAGCCAGACAGCAGAAACAACAATGATTGCATTACACCACTTCTGCAAATTTTGCATAATACAAAGGGTGCAGGCAAAAGCAGTTCTGCCTGGCAGCCTTTCCGTCGTTCTCATTCATCATGATGATAACCATACACAAAGGGCAATAATATTGTACCGGGGCCAGTGCAAGCCTTTCAATGCGAAGCAAGCCACAGCTTCGTCGTCCATAGCCTCTTTCGAATTCAAAACTTTCACCATCAAGAACTCCATGATCATTCATTCAAGAGAGACGTTAGTCTATTACTGCTGAGCCCTCTCGTCAGTCAACCGCTGCACAGCAGTGTAAATTGTTCATAACACGGCTACGGTGGCATCACTACGATTGAACACTCTAGGCAATGGTGAAGAAGTTCTATGAATCCTCGTGAGTACGACACCCAGATCTGGGGCGCATAGGTTTTCATAAGAGTTTATTAAATGGACCCAGAAGAGTGACAATTCCTATGCCAGCTAATAAGAAAAGCATCAGAAACTTGCTCATCTCATCCTTCAACTGATCAGGCGATCACGCCATTACCCTTTTGATTTTCTTCAGCCAAATATCTATGAGCTACAATCGTGGCTAGAGTCGTTTCATTCCACCGGGAGCGTTGTCGAGGCACCAGGAGGGGAAAGCAACAAAACATCCGGGTTGTACAAAATGGTACACATGGCAGATGGTATAAAGATCGAATCTGCTTGTAGAATTGATAGTTTTCTTTGCTCTATTATAACACCGATTTACAACGGAGCTCATTTTCTGAAGGAATGTCTAGATTCAATACTTCAACAGAAGAATGTAGACCTTAAACGCGTTGAGTTTGTACTACTCGATGACTCATCAACCGACAAATCCTGCGAAATTGTGGAATCGTTGTTGGACATCCTCTGTCGCGCTTTTGGTCGAGTTCTGTTCTATCGCGCGGAAGATGGCCCTTCTGGAGTTGGCAGTGCACGTAATAAGGCTTGCCGAAATGCGTGTTCTCCCGTTCTCGTCTTTCAAGATGCTGACGACGTGATGAGACCTATGCGTATAGCAAGAACATTGGAAGCGTTTCAATCTGTGGAAAATCGGTATGATGTTATCGGTGGAGTATTTGACCGCATCCCTTTTGGATCAACTCCTCGTTATGAACGATACCATCAAAGACTTCGAACTGATGATTTATTTGCACATGCGTTTCGGGATGCTCCCTTAGCATTCCCCACCGTGTCATGTAGAACCGAAGTGTGGGAAACAACAAATTTCCGAGAAGGCAGAGGGGTAGCCGAAGATATGCACTTCCTATATGATGCCATGAAGAACGGTTTCAAATTAGGAAAACTTAACGGGGACAGCCTAACTGGATACCGCTACCACGACGAAATGACTAGCCACACTTTGCATAGACGCACGCTGCTTTCAATACGAGTTGAAGCCTTTGAAAGTCTTGTCTTGTCCTTACCAGCCTGGCAGGATGGGTTTGCAATATGGGGGTGTGGACGTGATGGGCGAGATGTTTTTCGGAGACTTTCTCAACGTTCGCAGAATTTGGTAACAATGTGGGCGGACGTTGACGTCAAGAAGATCGGAAAGGTAGTTTATGACAAACCAGTGGTTCACTTTTCGCAGGTTCGGCCGCCCATTGCATGCTGCGTTGCGCTCGATAGATCCGGGGGCGGCTTTGAGGCAAACCTGGACTCTCTACATTTGGAAAAGGGGGTGGAGTATGTCCATCTAGTGTGAAGCGGAAGGTATCAACGGTATACGTATAGTGAATTAAAGGAAGCTGTAGAAACGCATGTCAAACGCTGAACGCCTCCCATCGCTTCGAAGAGAATATTGATCCTAGACGATAAGCTACGTGGAGGTTCAGATCGCAAGAGTGTTCTACTGCGGGAACTGCCCATTTTGACTGTAGGTAACCAATGTGGCATCAATGTACATATGCTCAAAAGTAAATTCCTAAAGTCATAGAGCGAGCCATTTCTAACATGCACCAGTCCGGACCTATGGACGCCAATGGGATTTTCGGTTACATCAATGATGAAGCTGTCTCTCGCTCCTTTGTTAAGACACTGGCCCTTGAAGAAAGCCTGATATAAACCATCTAGTAAGGAAAGACCGGACTGTCGCTATGCCCTATTCTGAATACTTACGAATGCGATTGTCCTGTAGACTTTCCAGCTCTGGGAAGCCTTTTTCCATCACAATGTCCCACCAAGACCAACCAAAGTTCTTCATAACCAACGCAAACCACGGAGTTATTTTTAAAGCATTTGACTTCTCCCCCTCGTTGAACATGTCATAAAGCTCTTCCTTTGTCACATAAAGCACTTTCTGAACTTCATTTGGCTCAGGTTGTATCTCGATGTCTTTCTGAACAAAGAAAATGTAATCAAGCTCGTGTTCACCCCAAATACTACCTTCGCACTCAGATCTGTAGAGGATTCGAGTCATAAACAGGAGATCATGAGCTTGGACTGCTCCACTTTTAACTCCTAATTCGTGAGATAATTTTCTAATAGCTGCGTGCTTCGCCCCCATCACAGAATCTCCTCCGTCTTCCTCGCCAAGCTCAATGGGGCGGTATAGTGGATGAGAGCACACAGTGTTCGTCCAATACGCAGGAAATGTAACTTTCTCATTCGCTCGTTGTTGCAACAGCATTCTGCCTTTCGTGTCGAACAGGAGAACGGAAAATGCCCGGTGTAGAGGTAGATTGTTGCCAACAAGATGAGAGTCCTTCTTGGACATGCTGCCGAGCACGTTATCTTCGTGATCTACCAAGATGACCTGTTCCGCCATAAGTCTGGCTTGCTCTGGATCTGCCTCAGCAAGAACGTCTTGCTTTTGATTAACGTCATTGGCAAACGAGGTTGCCGACGCTAATCTTACATTTGATCTTCCTATCGCACCACGTCGCACCATCTTTTTGGAAAATAACCACCGTGCTAGGGGTAAAGCTGTACGTTGCATGTGGTACCAAAGCTGCGGCGCTTTCACATATCAAACATCGAAAGTCTCCAAAACGAAAGATGTTATGGTTGGGAACAAGCATTCAGAGTGAAGGATTACTAGACGCTTTCAGTAGTGGTAGGAGTCCTCGTAGATCTATTCCGGGAGATAAAGAACGATTTATCTTCTGTGCCGTTTCTGGAATGGTCGAGCCCGGAGCTCAACGCCAAACTTTGGCGGCCGAAGTGGACAGGAGAGAGGACTTGGAAACGTCCCAAAACTTCGGACTTCCCTCTAGCTAGTAGTAGTACGATTACCAAATAATGTTTGTATGCAATGTTTTGAACAAAATTCAGATGTTTGTTGTACTGTACCAACCATATGTTTAACATACGCTTGGATTTCGCGCATTGGCCAGGAGTGAGGCGCCGTTGTATCTTATGGGCTATCCTTCTACCCTCTAGTAGAGTACAGTAGCACAAGTGTGAACCGGGTTTGATCTCATACGCCATCATCGCGAGAGCTGGCGATGCAGCGCTAAGCTAGCACTTGAATGGCGGTTTACACGCGTCCCGCTCCTATATTTCCTTCTCGCATGAGGGCCGTCAGCCCATCAACTCTCACGTAAGCGCCGTAGGGCGTTGCTTCGTGTCGCCGGGGAAGGTCGCGGTGGCGCCACACCTTCCCCGACCCAGAGTGAACGCCGGTTTCGCGCCCGAAGTCATTCCAATGCAGTCGCAGCCATGGCTTCTCTATTCACTGTCCCTGTTACTGCTGCTAAGCGTGGCGAAAGCTCAGGAGGAATGTGAGGTCAAACTTCCGTTGTTTAACACTAGCGTGCGCATTTTAGGCGGTCGCCCTGCAGAGGCTGTTGCTCTCGACAACGTCGTGACGCTAGCGTATCGTGACGCTGAAGGAATTAACTATGTCTGTGTTGGCTCGCTTATTCATCCCTTGTGGGTGCTCACAGCTGCGCAATGCCCCATCTCGGCCGATTTCAACTTCGTTCTTCACGGAGGCTCGTCCCTCACTGGTGCATTGTACGAAATCGAACGAGTGATCTCTCACCCCATGTACAGATTGCCCACCCCGACTCCATGGCGCTATGACTTGCAGCTCGTACAATTACGACGCCCCATCCTTCTCACCAGTGACACAGTTCCCGTGGAATCATCGGAACCGATCCCGGAGCCCATTGATCTTAAGACACAGAACGTTATGCGCGTAAATAACAATTCTGCCTTTGCAAGATCTCCACGGCGAACATACCTTAGACTCAAGGGGTATGGGACAAGTGAACCTCCGTTCAACAACCAGCAACCTCTCACACACAAGGAGCGTCCACTTCTATTCGCAGACATGCCGATATCTCCTTGTCCTGAACCGCAAGATAATGATCGTGCACGTCGTATATGTACCGCTTCCTCTGCAACATGTGGTCCGTGTTTTGGGGACACAGGTAGCCCACTTTACGACGTAGATAAATCTGGCACTGTCGCCGTTCTTGTCGCCGTCGCCACGCTTGGTAGGCACGATTCTTACGAAGTTCAGAGACCCTTTTGCACAAATGGGAGGGCCCCTATCATCTACACAACTGTTGCACCTTACGTCTCATGGATTCGCAGGACCATGGGCAACGCAACACTTTCAGAGTTTTTCATTCCTCCTACGGGCATCAACAATGTTGTACTGGCAACCCCAAAAGGTTCGCTCCCCGTGGCTGCTCGCGCCTCTATAATTGCTGTGTGTACTCTTGTGCTAGCTGGCTTACTCGGAACCCTCATTTTCCTTTGCATCGTGCGGCGCATGCGAGCTCGTCGACGTCGTTGGAGAACTGGGCTTCAAGCCGAGGATTCTTTCATTAACTCACGAGCTCCAGACCTAATCATGCCTGACCCCTTTGAGGGTATTCAGCGTGAAAGGCAATCAACTATGTCACTTTCTCAACTATCTTCCAATGCGATCGAACGTTTAAAGCGTGCTAAAGAATACTCTACACGTTCCCTAGCTGCCATACGTGCGAGAATGATGAAAGAAGAAGAACCACTTGAGTTACCTCGTGAAGCGATTCCGGACGCCCCCGAATGGGTAAGTTCAGCCTGGGATAAGCTTTTTCGACCGCCGTCGAAGTCAGATCTCTCCTCTATACACAAGATTCCAACACAGCGCGTTGTGGACGATGTGCTTTCGGGTGCCGATAAAAGCGTTGAACCAAGTCTGCAAGAAGTGGCATTTCAGGCTGCGAGAGAGGAAGCGAATCTTGAAGCTGCATGGCACCGTCTTGAGGTGCAAACTAGTCTGCGCAGCATGTCTGAGGCTGCATCCACTAACCTTTCGCCCCCTTTATCGCCACTGCCGCAATCTCCTCAAAGCGGTTCGCGCGGTATGTTTGCTAGTCTTTCACGTTCTGGGTCCAAACGAGGTTCAGCATCCTCATCACCATTAAGACGCGCTCTGTCTTCCTCACGACCGCCTCCTGGAGAGCTAGCAAAAGCTGACACATTGCTCGCGGCGTTTGCTCCTATCGATAATGAGTCAGAGCACGTTGAAGAAACGATCGTTGATTCTGCCGCGTTGCGTGCACTTGCCACTGCAAAGCGTCCAAATGTCGTGAACGCCTTACGTAGAATGTTCAGTGGCTCTGGAATGAAGGAAAGCACCCTTTCTAGCGATGGACAGTCCAATGGCCCCGCAAGCAGCAGTCGTCAGGGTGCAAGTTCACGTCAAGCTGAATCAAGTAGCGGTGAAATGCTAGAGAGTTCCTTCTCGGTATCTGGCAAGTACAGTTTGACACGAATGGACTACTTCTCAGAAAACTACAGCGTCTCAGATTCTGGATCGGAAAGTGATGCTAAAGAATTGTTCGAGCGGGCTTTTATGGCTGGTAACCGACGGTACACAGATGACAGGCGTTCGGGTTTCGAAGAAACACGGTCAATTCCCACTCTCAGGGGTTATCGAAAAGGGCCTTCTCTTTCACTTGATGAACTGGAAAAACGACGGTCTAGTCACATGAACGAAGAAGATGCAGCCAGTCCTCCGGAAGAAAGCAAATTGCTGGGTGGAGAGAGTGAGCGAAACGTCAGTATGGTATCGCCGGCCTTACCGCTCACCTCGAGCCCCTCAAGGGCGACTCTTGGGAGTATTGAAGATGAGTCATCATCTCAAGTGCGGGAGCTTTGGTCCGGGTATCAGCATGGCGAATCGGAAATGTCGCAGATTTCGATGCAAGATGTTGGCTCTGGTTCTGCGGTTCGTACTGAGGGATTGTCGCGTTTCATAGCGCCATCGAAGTATTGCGATTCACAGACTGATTTTTGTTTAGGAAAGCATCTCCATACCCCAGACTTAGAAAGTATTCGATTCGAGGGTAACGAGAAGGCTGAAAGCACCGCACCCTTCTGCCATACGCACCCTATAGTCTCGCAAGACGCTCTGGAATCGAACACGGCACAAAACCGATCGAATCGAGATGAACATACTTTGCGGAAAACCCCATCAGCTGTGAATGCTAAGTTTTCACATGCAAGATTTGCTACGACCACAGAAGACTCCAAGGCTAACGATGCGCCACATAGTGCGGATTTTATGCATGATTCAGCACCAAAACAAGAGTTGCTGCCAAGTGACTCTCCTCAGGTCATGTATGAAACTGTTGGTAGAACTGAGGAAATGGATCACACAGAACACCAAAATGCTCGCCCTATACACCCGAAACGAGCGACGAGTCCCTCTGCTCCTGAAACAAAGCATTCGGGGGTTTTACACGATTCTGCTCCAGAATTTTCGTTGCAATCGAAACCAAGAAACTACAAGTCAACATTGGAACAGCATGAAAAGCAAAGTGGATCCAGAGCCAATAAATATTCAACATCGAAACATGAACTGGGGGTCTCTTTGTTTGCAGGTGGACCATCTCCAACAGGAGGTAGCGAGAGTGCCGACGCCAAAGGTACAAAAGATGCACTTTCTGGTGGACTTCCTGAGGTGAAGCCGGAACTACCAGAGCAACTCGGCAGCGTCGCGGTGCAAAGTCGAGTGATGAGATACAGTCAAAGGGAAAAGGATGTCAATACCAGGGGTAATAATAACAGTGATGAAACAGGGCATTTGTCTGTCCCAAAGCTCAAAGAGATTTGGAATGATAGAATTCGTCGTGATTCTGAGTCTGGCACAGAGTGACAGAATGTATTGCGGCGAATGCTGCTCTTGTATTGTTCTCCTGTTCACTATGGCCATCTCATGGTGATCAACGACCCAGAATGTCTTACGGTTTTTCGGCACCGCCCTCCTTTGTCTTTTTCGGAACTTTGTTTTCGTATGCCGAAGAAGACGGGATGAGACAGGTATTCTGGGTTCAACTAACTCAATAGTTTGTATACAGGCTGCTGTCATCGACAGTTGCAGGCGTGCAGACGGCGCATGCTTGCCTTCTCTGCACATATTGGTCGTGCTCTTAAAGCAAACTTGCAATCGTAGACTTTGTATTTACTTTGGTTCAACTTGCAAAGGCACAGTAGCCAGCTCTGAAAGTCTGCTGTCAAGCATTTGAAGGACTTGTGAGTGCTTCATCAGTTGTACTCTGTGGCACCGGGTCGCCCTTCATGGTTAGACTTTAGCGTCAGTGGGGGTTTTCTTGGCTTGATTATCCTGTGTGACAGGTGCCTCAGGTAGTGGCACGATTGGATTGGGATAAGTTTCTCCTTTGATTATACCAATATCCTTGAGAGCCTCAGGAGGCAATTTGTGTGGTTCGTGAATCATCGGTGCAGGCAAGTCGACAAGTTCAGGACACCATCTTTGAATGAACCACCCATTTGGGTCGTATTCTATGCTTTGCTTTATAACGTTAAACTTCCGGCCTCCACGAGGATCACTACCAACTCCAGCGAGATAAGCCCAGTTGCCCCAGTTCGAAGCGACGTCATGATCGATAAGAATACTTTCGAAGTATTCAGCACCCGCCCTCCAGTCTGGAAACTCAAGATCATGAATGAGAAAAGATGCTACGTTTTGTCTCCCGCGATTGCTCATAAACCCCGTCAATGCAAGTTCACGCATGCTTGCATCAATGAAAGGGGCGCCGGTCTTTCCTTCGATCCATTTTCGCAACCTTTCACGATGGAAAGGCTTCATTGTTGTAATGTCCACGGCGAAAATGGACTTGTCACTTGAACTTCTTCCTGTGTAACCGTTTAAAGCAAATAACTTCGTACCGACAGACGCAGAAACCCATCGAAAATAGTCGCGAGTCATCAGTTCAAAGATCATCCAATAGGTAGAGTCGTTTGCCTCTTTCTTGTTTTCAAACTCTTTAACTTCCCAGTACAAAGTTCGAGGTGAAAGGCATCCTAATGATAACCATGAGGAAAATTTCGAAGATGAGTTTCTCCTTCCGCTTTCATTCCGAGTTTTTTTGTACTCTTCCAGAAAACCATTCCAGAAGTAGACCTTCATTCGCTTTAAACCCTTTGATTCACCACCAACAAAATCCATCGCACCTAACGGATGAGGGAAGGCATAGTCAAGAGGATCGCAAAGACCTTCCACTTGCAAGTCTTGTCGTAGGGTAGGAAAGGGATCCTTGCGCAGTCGTAAGTGAAGTGGAAACAGTTTCAATCGTTCAGGAGTTGGGATTTCTTTGCGGACGGGAACCTGCCTCCCTTCAACTAGTTTGCGATACGCAGTAAATGTCTTTGGCAAAGCTGGACCTCCTGGGTTAAAAGGTACATCATCTACATGATGCATTGTTGATCCCCACACCCAGTGCATTTTGATTTCAACTCCAGTTTCCTCCGACTGTTTTTTCAGACCTTCCTCGATAGCATTTTCATCTCTTGTCTCTTCCCAAGTCGATTCTTTATGAGCCACCACATTCACAGGACCAAGACCAGCCTTTACCAAAGACTTAACGACGTCAAGGACCTCTTCCACCGGAGAGCCTTGTCGTATTAACAGATCATTCCCCTTCACTCGTAACGACTGTTGCATATCTTTCACAGACTCTATCAGAAACACCGTTCGAAAAGGACCATTTCTTTGAAACCCCCAAGGCGAGGCATTCTTTATCCCGAACTTTGACAAGTCAAAGACGTAAACCGGTACGAATATGTTTGCAGTGTTCGCTAGTACCAAAGCTTCGTTATCACGAACACGGAGATCGTTGCGAAGCCAAAGAACAGCAACGCTATCAGGCGATAGAGACTTTGGCAGCTCACGTTTTAAGACTTTTGGACCAACGAATGGATCTATAGATGCTCGCAAATTAGGTGCCCGATGTCTTCTACCTCTACCTCTTGTCTGGTATGCGTCTCGGCCACGACCAGAGGTCCGATTCATTTTATCAAATGCAGAGCACCAGCTTGGACCGTGTTGTTTGTTCCAATTGATTGTCGACGGTTGGGCAAAGGCTGGTCCTAGAGCGATCCTTCCAAGTGATTCCTTTTCTGTTAATATCACCACCCCCAACTTCTGGGTTACCCTCGGCATATCAAGTTGAGAAAAACTAAACCGTTAAAATTTGTGGGGGGTGATTGTTTTCTGTTGCGGTAGTCTAGGATTACCAGTTTCAATATTGGTGTAAGACGCTGGCTAATGCTAAACACCAGTCAAACTTGCGAGTTCTAGGGACGAAGAATGAACTTGTGTTCTCCATTCCAAAAAACGAGATCCGAAAGATCCCGACGAACACGCCGATAGTGTCACAATTGGTGACGTAAAGAATGTGAGGGTGCATAGTATGCACCCTGCATACAATACAATTCTCCCAAAATAGTGATATGGGGCAAGCGAATGGAAAATATTGAAGATCGCGCAATTCAAGAATTTCCGTTATAAATAATTTATTTACAATTTGCTTGCAACTTTTTGAGTGTCAAGGAATCAAAGAGAACTGATCTGGACTCTTTAGATTATTTTATTACTGGAGTTGTCCGCTTCGCGAGACTTCATTTACGACAGAACTCCTGGTGCCTACTCTAGAGTTTCCCTGGTTCACGGGTTCCCATGATTAGAAGTACCGTGATCAAGGGATAGGACTCGAATGTGAGCACGGAAGGCCTAAAAGGCGTCAAGATTTACTGATCGTCTGGTGAGCAGGAAGTTTGGACCGCCAAGAGACATGGCTTTCCGAAGCTCTGTGAGAGTCATTCGGAACTTTTCCACGACCTCTGCTTCGCCCAAGGGACCCATGTCATATTCTGATTTGATGTCTACACCAAAGTTTGCTTCAAGTGCCAATTCAATTTTCCATAAATACAGCGTCCAGGATCTAATGGATGCCAGAGTACATATGGGTCACAGGACAAAGCTTTGGAATCCGAAGATGGCACCGTACCTCCTTGGTCATCGTAACGGGATGCATGTGATAGATCTAGACAAAACTATGGAAATGCTACGTCGCGCTCTGATCTCAGCTTCCCATATGGCTGAGAATGACTGCACCTTTCTTTGGCTTGGACCAAAAGATGTGCAGAAGGGCAAGATAGTTGAAAAACAGGCAAGGAAAGCTGGTGCGTTTACGATCAGCGGTGCTCGATGGACGGGTGGCACTCTTACGAACCCGATCAAATCCAATCAGGCCGAGAGGTTCAACTACAGAATTCCTGACTGCGTGTTCATTGTGGACACTCTGAGGCATATGCCGGCCCTTCGAGAGGCTAAGCTGTGTGGTATCCCTACCATTGGCATTGCGGACTCAGATTGTGATCCAGAGCTGCTCACTTATCCCATTCCAGGAAACGATGACAATGCTCATGCGATTTATTTGTATTGCAGTCTTATGCGGCTCGCAATTTTGGATGGAAGAGCTCGAGGGAGGAGATTGAAACGTCCTTCAATCGCAATTCCGACTTTGCCATCATCGCAAAAGACAAAAAGTTGGGGTCGATAGGAAGTGGCCTGAAACCCGTATCAGTACACGTCGGCTTACTGCGCGAAAGAACGAGAAACGGAAATCCTTTTCGACGTTTTCTCCCGATGCTCAGCTCGGAATGCTTCTGAAGCTCCAGTTCTCACGATTGTGCAGAGTTACTGTACAACTATTTTTTTAACCTAACAGAGTGGTGAAAGAACAAGCTAAGATCTAGAGCCCCTCGGTCGCTTGCTTCTCTGCAAAAGTAATTCGTCTGCGCCCGTTGATGACCTCGCCGTTCCCACGGAGGAGATCTTCGAAAAGTCTCCTCAGAAACCTCTCTCCGAGATGACCTGCTACTTGTCTCCCGATTATGCTCGACTTCGCTACAACTTCTGGAAGCAATTCAAGAATTACATTGGGTTGCAGCACTCCTGAAGAAACGGCGTCTGTTGCTACCCATTCAAATATTTCACTAAGATTGTCCAAGAACGCCCTTTCTGACTTGTCAACAGGAGGAAGCGCGAAGAAAGGTTCGGGACTTAACATGAACGGTAACGGAACAAGTGGTACTGCTAAGCTTGGAGTACGCAAGAATCCACGTAGAGGCGCGGGAACAGACCGTTCGAAGGATACGGCAGTACGATGATATGCATCTCTGACGTACACATCAATTCCTTTGGCCAGTTCTTCCACTAGTATTTCGCGAATAAGGAGGCCTTCCTCACTAAAAAGAAAGTCAACGGCATCTCTTGAGATTTTGGAGTTGTTGCTTAGTGTATCAAAGTCCACAAAAGCATCACCCTCGTTAATTACTCCTTGAGATGAATCAAGAAGAACTCGAAGCCTCCTCGGGCTAAAACTGCCGTCTTTGTACAAAATTTCCCGTAGAGCAGTTCTTAGAGCTGGACTCCGGTCCGTCATAATGAGTCGGGATACAAATGGAAAGGATTCCATAATAAGCTTAAACTGTGGGTCACCAACGAGCGCAATACCCTCTAAGACAGACAGTGCACGCAAGAGAAGAGCAAAAGCCGGAGGAATGGAGAAGGGGAAGTCAAACGTTACAGTTGCTAATTCGTCGGAAAGAGACTGGAAGTTGATAGAATTTGCGCCACCGCCCTCAAGAGCTTGATCGAGAATAGCCCCAATAACGGGCTCCACCTTGGATGTGTCGATATCGGCGGGTAGAAACTTGAGAATTACGAAGTCTTCAATAACCTTTGGCCAGTCTCTGTTTGCCAAGTGAACGATGGCAGACACCATAGCGTCCATCTCTTCTTTGTCAATCACAGCCATGAGACCAAAGTCAATAACGCATAGTTGCCCGTTGTCTAAGCGAATCAAGTTTCCTGTGTGAGGGTCTGCGTGGAAGAAGCCGGCAGAGAGAAGTTGGAATAAGAAGCACTCTACCCCCTTAGATACTAAAGCGTTAATTTGTTCCGGACTGCATTCCGATAATTTCCTTCCGTTAATCCACTCCATGGTTAGAACCTTGCGACTCGTATACTGGTCGTAAACTTCGGGCACGTAAACTTCCGGTAGACGGGCTTGGACGAGACTTGCAAATCGTCGTGAGTTCTCCGCTTCGTTTTCATAATCTAGTTCCTTGTATGTACCTTTCGACCATTCCAATAAGAGACTGGTGTAATCAGTTTGAGCTGCAGTGAACTGGGCTTGAACCATCTCCACGAGACGAGCAACTCTCTTCATGCAGTACAAATCCAAGCTGACTTTTCGCAACATATCTGGGCGTTGCACTTTCACCGCAACTTCGTTTCCGTTGCTTCTTAGTCGTGCCTTGTACACCTGGCCGAGCGAAGCCGCAGCAATAGGTTTTTCCGATATCTCGGAATAGATTTCATCAATAGGACGGCCTAACTCCTCTTCCATCATCTGGAATGCAATTTCATTCGCAAACGACGGCACGGCATCACAGAGCAGGCGAAGTTCGTTCATCGCTTCCGGACCGATGATGTCGGGACGTACCGAAAGAGCTTGACCAAGTTTGACAAACGTCGGTCCCAACGTGGTAAGCACATCTCTTAGTTCCGCAGCTCGCTTTGCTCCATTTTGGTTCAGCGTTCCCCCTGCCGCGTCAGCTGCTACCCGAAGAATCCACGGCGTGAAAATTGCAGTAACCTCTACCAAACGCTTTGTCAGGGCTGTGCCGCGTTTGTTCCAGTATTTCTCAATAGCTTCCTGATCGAATTCAAGAGGAAGTCCTGTATCATCACCGCCAATGTTCGAAACTTGTGATATACGTGTTGTCGACTGTTGACCCTCGTCCTCACGGAATTCGGAGAGCGCGAGGGCAGCTCTAGGGCTTGAGGTTGGCTTTATGCGGTATGACGTGTGTCGCTGCGATGAACCACGTCTGGCCAAAGGAACGGACAGAAACTTCTTAGTGTGCGAAAGTGAACCAGATGGGACAAAAGTTAGAGGCCTAAGCCCGAGCGTAGCACGATAACAAGCAGACATATTGTCTTTTCGGAACCGCCCTGAGAACTTTGGCATTCACCGAGACCGTGTAAAACGATATCCAGGTCTGCTCAATTCGAGCACGAGAGGAAGCATGTGACTTGTCTTGACTCTTAAAGCGCTAGCTAGTAGGCACAGATAGAATGGCGTTTTCCCTTTCGAGGTCAACGATGAGCACAGCCAAAGTGCGACCACACGCATTGGATTGGCACTCGGTGCAACTCTCTGTCAACCGCATGCGCCGTGACTGCAGCAAGCTTGATTCCCCAGTGGGTGGTTCACTGCGATTTGGAACTGGACCAACCCGCAGGTGCCAGGTGTACATTCGATGGAATTTTTCTGAACAGTCGCCTCTTCAAGCAGTTCCTGAACTCTGCGATTTCTTCGAATATCATATCTAAATTATCTTCTCGTGAAGCGAATATCTTGAACTCGACCAACATATGATATAAGTTGCAGATAACTTCATAATTTCCGTACCTTCGCAGCAAGCGAAGCTCATAGCTTTTAACCCGCAAACTTTAAACTAAGACTTCTGCGGTTGATCAACCACAAGGTCATCAGCGCTCGTAAGCTCCTACATGAACTGACCTTCTCTTCTCGGGCTCGAGTGTTGCTGGAAAAGGGGCTTGTTTGTTTTCCGAAGAACCCGGGTCCTGAACTTCTTTGAGTATTCTCATTTCTCAGCTATTATCAGACGGCATACCAGCAGGTTATTTCATAACTGCACATCATGTCATGCACATTCGTTTCATCGTTTACCTCAGCAAACCTCAGGAATCAGTGTTCTTTCGCTCGCGGAAGTAAAACCACTATCCGGCCAAAAATGGTGAAATCTCCAGCGAAGACTACGCCTACATGCGTATGGGTTGAGCGTTCTGCTACGGTTCTGGTTGAAATGCCCCCGACGGAAGCTTATGACTACTACATAGACCTAGAAGCTATGCCACAATGGTAGGTTCCTTGCAAAATGATTTCTTTGCGTCTTGCGTACAAGAAATGCCTCTTCTAACGTTGCCCGGAGGCAATGATTGTATCATCCTTGGAACGAATAGGTCTCCATGGCTGAAGAGTGTTGAAGTTGACAAGAATGACGGCGACGTATCTAGATGGACCTTGGCCTCCCAAGGAATCACCATCTCTTGGCAAGCTCGTAAGTGTTTACTATTTCACACCAAACTCTGTTCTTTTAGCACCTAGAATGCTGACGATTGTGCTACCAATATCTTTGATCCATTGTAGGGAATACGCTGGTGAAACCGGGAGAGATTATTGCGTGGAAGAGTGAGACGGGGTTGACAAATCGAGGTCGAGTTTTGTTCCGTAGTGTGGAGAAGAATAATTGCAAACTCACTCTTGCGGTGGAGTTTGACCTTCCAGGTGCTGTTGCAAGGATTTTCGATAACGACTTTGTGGGTAGATTTGTGGAGAACACACTTTTGGCAGACTTGAAGCGCTTCCGATCAGTAGCGTTATTGAACAAAAGAAAAAGTCTTCGGTCGACGGGCATCTCGGCTTCAAAGGAGGACAAGAATCCCAAACAAATTCCTTCGTAGCGAAAATAGTTCTGAGGAAAGTCCCGTCGTAATACACACAACAATGTTTAAAACGTTGTCTGGTCCTTCTCGTCGGTACCAAGAGCTGTGCACGTTAGGCTTATTCTTTGCCGTCTTCTTCTGTGGACTTGAATTCTTTTGTTTTAACAAGGACATTCGTGTCCTGAAATGAGGTTGCATCTCTGCACAGAGGCCAAGAAGTCTCGACCAGAGTGTAACCGGATCTTGCAACAAAATACTTCGTCTCACTGTTCTGATGTTGGCTCTTCTCTGTGACACATCACTGTACCTTACAACTTTTGTGAACTCGACCCCATTCCCGACAAATGCAGAGCCAACCGGTTGCGTACTCCTTTTCTTGTACACGGTTAATCACCTTCACTTTTCGTGATGCGGACATTTTCCATACGCTTTAAACTAATTGCTCCGTGTGCACTAAAGTAGGATCAATGGTCGATATCTAGTGAAAGGGGCGAAGGTCTCGGCGACATCAAAATGCGGAGATAAGGATTCCTGTACAGTTTATTCCAGTTTAGTCCACGAATAACATTTTCAAGCACACTAAAGCTTACGAAGAAAATAAGGGCGCACGCGCTCGAGGCCCTCATCTGGGCAAGTAAGGATACCCCTAGTTGCTTTCAGCACTGTGGCTATATGCACTCTGGATCATATAGCCAGTGGCCCAACAGCTTGAGCGTATGCGTGCCTCTCCTCTGCGAGAAACATGAGTTGGTTTCTGCAGATATCATTAAGAAAAGGCCTGAAAAGATGAAGGCTTACTTCTGAGAGAATGCTTATTTCAATAGAAGAGTTCGTTAAGCCAGAAATCTTTCCAACGATACACTTCTAACTGTCATAGGACGAACAAAATAGTACAGTGAACGTCTCGAAAGGATTCTTCAAGAATAGAATTGAATCAAGACGACAAGTTACTCTGTTCACCACCCCGTCCAAGGAGCTCTGAGCACAGATAGCCACGGAGAGCAGCATATTCCAATTATGATAAAAGCTGATCCACTTCATTCAGTGTCAAATTCCTCGTTTCTGGGACTTTGCTGTAGACAAACCAGCTGCTAAGGGCGACACATGCGGCAAAGCCTAGGTACACAAATCCACCAACAATCTTCAGTGCCGGCAAGAACCCAGAGCCAATGCCCAGGGAAAACGTCGCGAGTAACATGCTACAAAAACCCATCGCTACCCCCTTATAGGCTAAGGGGAAGATTTCTGCAATGATTAAGAACGGTACTGGGCCATAAGTTATTGCAAATGAAACAACAAACAAAAGCAAGGCCCCCAGGCCAAGAACCTTGTGTACGGGAATCATTTCACTTTGCATTGCCCCGAGAATGAGCAGACTGAAAATCATGGGCGGGCCAGCCGCTAAGAGCAGCACTCGTCGTCCATACTTCTCAACAACTACGAGCGAGGCAATTGTAGCAAGAAAGTTGGCTGCTCCCACACAGGCGGCTGCTACAAACGGAGCGCTGGAGGTTTGAAGTTTGAGGACATCTGACACTAGAGCAGGTCCGAAAAAGATGACGGCATTGATGCCTGTCATTTGTTGTGCTATGGCCAACCCGCTTCCTATAATTAGTCTCTTCCGCCCTGAGGGATCCTTCAAAACGCTCGACAAGGGTACTCCAGGCTCGGCAGAACACGGACTGCTCTCCCACACATGAGACTCTGACACGAGAAGCGCAACAAGACATAGCATAATCACACCAGGAATCGCAGCGATCCAGAGAGGTGTGCTCCAATGGGAATGTTCCCATACGAATGCATTTACAGTCTGTGCGGAGAAGATACCGACGGTGATCATTAGTTGGTACAAGTTGACTAACACCCCACGCATTTCAGGCGGTGCGATCTCTGCTGTGTAAAGTGTGCAGGTAACGTTGGCCACTGCATAACCGAGACCTGCGACAAATCTAAAGATAATGAGCTGACGTAGAGTTTTTGAAGTGGCCATGGTGACGGTGGAGACGATGTAGAGCAAGGCGGTAACCATAAGCGCTTTTCGACGCCCAAATTTGTCGCATAGAGGCCCCGCCGGAATGGCACCAGCGATGAAGCCGATCACTAGCGCAGAGGTTATAATTGACTTAGTATAGGGCGTTAGCGTGAACGGCATCTCGTTAGCAAATGATGGCATCTCAAGCACGCCCGAAAACACCGCTAAGTGAAAGCCCACAAGCAAGCCGCCTAGATTCGCAGAAAAGCACATGCCCCATAATCGTGCTGATAAAGTCATAGTTCGACGCTTGCTAGGTGAGGTTTGGCGATATTGAGGAAGCATTGCTCACTGCAAGTATGCAACTCTTACTGTTGCACATCTGCTTCTTGGTGGTTTGCTAGACACGCAGCGTGGCCTCCTGACAAGACGCAACAGAAGCTCAGATGGGAACAGTCCACAAAATGTAATCGGGTACCTGAATATGTCGCGCCATATCAAGGCATCTTCGTTCGGAAGTCTGCTCAGAAAGACGCTGTACGTACGAAGAGACTGCAGAAAAAGTGGAACTGTAAAAGTGCCCAGGATTTGATCCACGACAGTAGTGGTTGTATGGGCAAGTCCATAGAGAGTTTGGCACTCGCCAAGTCCAAAGTTTGGATTCCAAAGCCCGAATAATGTGTTTTCCAAAATCAGGATTGTTTCTAGTGGGAAAGCCTCATACTGTGCCGAATCTAAGGATATCTTACGGTATACCGTTTGTTGCTCTGTTGTGCTGCGTGTCAAGCTTTGGCTGGGTATCCACGTCTCAGCGAGATGACGTCGTGATCAAGAGCTTCTGGTCACCAAGGAGAGAAGTTGCCTCGCTTGGAGTGTCACCCATTTCATAACGCCATCGCTTTACTGACAGACCCACCTCCCACATTCACCCCCTGGGCTACAGGAGCTGCCTCGTGCCCTCCACGCAGCCCTACCGAATTCCCGCTTCAGTCCACTCTTGTCGAGAACGAAGCTGGCCTTCATCAGCTTGATATCATCCATCGAGATTTACAGTCTTGACCACCTATGGCGCTGTTTGAGCACCCCAACGTTTTTCAGTTCAACGCGCTCTTGCGTCTTGGGTTTGCGGCTCGCCTTCGTTCCGAAACTGCCGACATTTTTGTCGCGCAGAACGATGGCACGCTTTTCCGAACTGATTCGCGTGAAAATGCAGCCGCTCTGCATTTCGTGTCTGGAGACAACACCTCTGTTCTCAAGCCAATTCAAGCGGTGGTAATGTCGCAACATGCGGAAGAGGGCACGAAGAAGTTTTTAACAATTGGAGAGGTTCCCACGCTCGCTGAGCCCCCACAACTTCTCAAGATCCAGTTAAACGATGCTTCCAGTCCTCGTCGTATGCTGTTCTCTCTTTTTTCTGTCGCAAAGCCGCGAAAATATCTCAGTTTGCATGGCGTCAAACGAGATCAGAAGGTGCAGTCGCGTAACCGTTGTACGAAGTGGGAGTTGTTTCACTTGGAAATCATACCAGGCTCCATAAGTAAAGGATTAACCGGCTCACCTCTTCCGTTTGCGCCATCGTTTCTTCAGGTTCCGGAAGCCATTTCACAAGTCTTGTTGTTGCTCGGTGTTCGTTTCAGACTTCGATCTGTTCATGCACGAATTCTGCATCGAGATGTTACCCAAAAAGAAGAAATCTCGGTGCTTCAAACAGGAGCGCGGAGCGAAGTCAATTCCAGTCGTGATCACGACTTGATATTTGTTGCCAGCAGAAGCTCCTCAGACAGAACGGATCCCACTTCGTTGTGTTTATATCTTAAGGAAGTGAATTGCGACCGCTATCTCACGATCGGTAAATCAGATACAAACTTTCCATGTGCAAGATTGATCACTGAGAAATCAACACTCTTTTTAAGCGCTTCAGGTTCGCTAGGGCAGGTGAATATTGGCGCTCGTCGACAAGGATTAGATTCCATTCAATGGCTTATGGCTGGTCCGCGAGGGGGACTGGAAATGCGCAACCATAAGGGATCTTGGGAGACATTCACCATTGAATATGTGCAACAGTCATACAATGTCGCGCTTGCACGCGTACCAGTTCCGCCACTCTATAATTGTGCTGAAGAAGCAACACGCGATATGTTGAGAGCTGAGATATCCGCTAAAATCGCAATGGCTAAAGGCGGCGCTAAAAAGGCACAAGGAGCTAAATCTGGAACCCCGCCGACTGGGTTTGATCATGCTGCAGCACTTGGAGGTCTTTCAGCTCAGCCGAAGAAGGCCACCAAGCCCTCAGTTTCGAATAAAAGCAAGCAGGACACAAAGGGTACGTCGTCTGCTGCAAGAAAATCAGGCCCCGCTGGGAGCAAGACTGGTGCGGTGGCTTCGAAGGCAGCTGCTGCAACTATTGCATCTTCAACGCTACCAAGGAACAAAGCAAACAGGAAGGCTGCGAAGAAGAACAGGAAGAAGCAGAAGGGGAAGCAAGCGAAGGCTCCCGCCGCTCGAGCTCACAGTGAGCCAGGTCCATCATCTACCGTTAACGGACCTGTAAGTGAGGTGTCCCCCGCAGTAGAGGGAAAGAAGGATGACAAAATTAAGAACAAATCTGAGGTGAAGCATGAAGAATCATCTTCTGTTCCTGCAGGAACTCCCAATATCCAAGGACCGAAATGTGCTGCATGTGGGCTACCGATAGCAGGCGCAGTCACGAAAGCAATGGGAAAAGAATTCCATCCCCAATGCTTCTGCTGCGGTATGTGCAAACGGCCGATGTCAATCGGTCCAAGTCAGTTTCGAGAGCGAAACGGGATCCCATTTTGTAATCAATGCTATGCGAATCACATCGCTTCTCGATGCGCCCGTTGCTCGAAGCCGATCATGGATACGGTCATCACAGCAATGGATAAGACATGGCACAAAGACTGCTTGACTTGTACAATATGTAGACTACCGCTAACTCAAACCTTCTGGCTCTATGCAGATAAACCCAATGAACCGAGATGCAGCAGATGCGTCACAGGCGAAGAAAACGTATCTGGAAGGCGAGGTGGATCTTCACGAATGGTTAACCTTCCCGGCTTTGGTCCTACGAAAGGCAACACCCCAAGCCTTCCAGCAGGATTTAGCGGTAGCAATAATCGAGGAAGCTCAGGGCAGCCTGGACGCGCTAGATTGATGACTCCTGCCTGGCCATCGGGGCATAGGTAAACCGTTCGAAATGTTGCAAAAAGGAGCTCTCATTCTTTCCTCTCAATTCAGAACTGCAGGTGAGCTTCGTCTCACTCGTGACTCATGAGTCGTGAGATCGCAAAACGGCCCTGAGGAGCCATGTTTATATTTGTGTTTGTTGTATATGCTTTAACCTTGGACGGACTCGAAAACATTCCACAGAAGCAGATGAAGTGTGTGTATAGTTGCAAGTTAGAATTACATTCGTGTTCTAGCTCTCATCTAGCTCCCAAAATAACTGAAACTAACGTTGCCGCCGAAAAACGCAACGATAACGGATATGTTATCGTCCGAACCTAATTCAACGGCTTTCAGGGCAAGTCTCTTCGCAGCAAGGTCGGGAACGCGGACCGTAGATCGAACAAGTGCTGCCGCCTCGTCAACAGGTACCACATCCCAGAGACCGTCGCTAGCCATAATAATGAAATCGTCGTCAGCAGTCAGTCGCTGCTTGACAATATCTGGTGTAGCGGAAATGTACTTTTTAAACGCTCGGTCTCCCAATGATCTCGACACCATAAGGCATCCCATGACCCGACCAGTTGCTGAGACAAAGCCGCCCCTTGCAACCACCCTGGCTTGTTCTGCAGGGTCAGTGGCCACATGATCCTTGCTCAACGCAAGTACAGTACCGTCTTTTCGGCTTAGGATACATCGGCAATCACCAGCATTGGCGACATAAAGATTAGAATCAATAATAAGGGCTGCAAGTCCGGTACAGCCACTAGTTTCTTCGGCAGGCGAGTCCCTCAAAAATGCATAATCAACGTCTTCGAATGCGTGGACAAGAGCTGATTCTGGCGTAGCCTCTTCGTTAGACCAAGCTCGGAACAGAGCTCCCGGGAAGTTTCTTGCGACAAAATCGGAACAATTTTGACCACCATGACCGTCAAAGACGGCGAACAAGTGAGTGTTGGGAAGGTTTCCCAGATTTGGTTCCACGATACTTCGGTCTTCCATACGATCTGGACCTCGTTCTCCACAGGTGGATGACAAGGCTGCAGTAACCTCCAACAACTTGGCATCTATCTCCATGCGGCCATAGCCAGAGTTTTGTTGCTTTCGGTCGCACAATTCCCAAATGGGCTTCCGGGGCTTGGCAGCACTTGCCCTGATTTCCTGCAAAACAATATTACTATCATCGATCTTCAGATTCTTAGAAGTGGCGGCAAGATGTTCATCGGTGTCGAAAGTGGAGCCAGAAAACTGAGAGAGATAGTTTGAACCCTTCGCAAGTAAGGACTCCAGAACAGAAACAATCTGAACGAAATTAGGGCGTTGTTGCGGATCAGGATGCCAACATTGTTGTACAAGATTGCTGAATTCATGGGGAACACCGTGTGCAAGAACGGGTCTCAAATGGTTCTTGACTATCGCGCCACGCAGCTTGACCTCGTTGAAACGTGTCTCCAAAACAGTGTGCAGCTCGGGCACGGGCATTTTTCTGTCAACGTATGGAACAGCGCAAGCTGCCATCTCGTTGACAGTGATAGCGAAAGCGTAGACATCAGCCGCAAACGAATGCGGTTTACCTTGCAGTACCTCAGGAGCCATGTAAACCAAAGTTCCAACCATGTGTGACAGTCTGCCATTAGAAGGACCTCTGTGAAGTGCGCGGCCACCGTTGCGAGAGGCTGCCGAAAGAAGTTCGTTGACATCGATGGCAAGGTCAAGATCTGCAACCATAAGATTCTCCCACTTGCCGTCAAGAAGAATGTTGGCGGTTTTCAAATCACGGTGTACAAGATTGAGTTGGTGCATGTGTGCCATAGCCTTGGCAAACTGCAGAGTTAGCTGAATAAGGCGCTCAAAGGACATCTTAACCGACTTGGCATGCAGGACATCAAACATGGTTCCGCCATCCATCCATGGAGACACGGTACAGTAGTTAGGAGGGGAGGTGCAGGCTCCCAGAAGAGGGAGTAGGTTAGGGTGGGATATCCTGGAGCGCAGACGGAGCTCTGACTCGAAGCGAGTGAGGGCTGACATTGAAGTGATTCTGGGCTTTCGCAGCGCGACAGTGCATGGCTTTTCTGAGGGGTTCACAGAGGGAAGCAGACCGCGGTATACGGAGGCTCCGGCACCTTCGGCCTTGAGCTGGAGATTGGAGAAGAATTGCGGGCTAAGTTCACGCCATATCATATCGCCTGTGGAACCCATGGTGCCTCCAAGAAGTCGTAAGACGTCACAGCGCGGAGAGGGGCGAAGTCGAGCTCAGAGAGCGAGCTAATGCAGGCAAAAAGGTGGGGGGAAGAATGGGGAGTTTATATGAAGCAAAGTTAGACTAGCAAGTTAGAAGTGAGGTTACGGTAAGTTAGAGGTCAGCGTGAACGGCGGGGGGGGCAGGAACAAGGCGGCAGCGTGGCGCGGTGAAACATGGGATGACAGAAATGCGCCGCGATGCACTGTCAAGGCGGCGGAAGGCGGCGCGCTTGCGGTGTACGTTGACTGTTATCTGGGAATTTTCGCCAGCGCCGCTGATTGGCTGGCGTGCGCGCCCAACGTTCGCCTGTGCGCGCGATGCTGCACAAGATTTGCGCGCGCCCCAATCGGCGCGTTCCAGGTGCCCGCGGCTTACAACGCTCGTCCGCTGCTTGTCGTTGTGGCGAGGCACCGATGGTCGACGTGGCGTCCGTGGGTACTTCTGAATCTATTTAATCTCGCGCCGCTCTACACGTCCATCTGGCGCAGCTTCGAGAGCTTGAGCGCTCTCAGCACCGCTGCCACCATGGCCAATATAAGCTTCGATGAAACGTTCACGGAAGACGAGTACATTCGTGCCATTCAGTATGACTTCACCAAGAGGGCGCCGGAGTATAATTCCGGTCTAAGCGGCGAACAGCATCGCCAAACCATTCAGACCCTCCTCGAACTGTACCCGCCTGAATACCCACTTCTGGATGTCGCCTGCGGAACCGGTCTTTTGGCGGAGCAGCTAAGCCGTCAAGGCGAAGGCGTCACAGGGCTTGACCTCACAGAGGCCATGCTCCAGAAGGCACGCATTCTCAGTCCACGAGGCACCTTTGTGCAAGGCCGTGCTGAGAGCTTGCCGTTTGATGATTGCACCTTTGCTTGCGCTTATTGCTGTTCGGCTTTAGTTTATTTTACTGATATTCCGGCCGTTGTAAGGGAGATTTATAGGGTTGTTAACCACGGAGGTTTCTTTGCATATCAGGCTGTTACCCTTGACTCCTATGTCAACGGTGTGGAACTAGAACGAGCCATTGAACAGGTGCTGGGTCCCCAGCGCGCAAAGAATGTTTTCCAACTTCCTCACGCCATTACTCATGACGAGCAAGCTAACCGAAAACTAATGAGCGATGCCGGCTTTGTCGACGTGCAAACCAAAATGATAGTCACTCGCTACTCGCTTGATGTCGCCAAATTGGAGCGCTTTTGGGATGCTGTGGTGGGTCGAAATGCGATGATGGGTAAGCTCAGGACTTTGTCTCAAGAGGAGAACAAGAGAATAAGGGACCGATGGGTTCAGTTGATTGAGGAGAGGAGGGACGCCGAGGGATTGGTTCCGGATATCATCGAGAGTTGGTATGTCTGTGGCAGGAAGCCCTAGATCAATCTCCTTGTCAAATACTGCCATGCATACAACACGGAAGGGCAATGTGAACATATGCTAATATCCGACTTTCTCCGTGGAGAATAGAACGTGAACATATGTATTTTCATAACCTTCATGAACAATTACCGAGGGAAAAGAGACAATTTAAAAACCGATGCTTACTTTTTCAACATGCATTCTTTGACCATGAACCAAAACGTCCAAACGTACTACCAAGATCTGACAAGACCAAAGGGTGACAAAATAGCACATCGCTTCAAAAATTCTCACCAAATCCTCCCACGATAGCTTTCTTGGCGAGAGAGAACTTTACCTTTTATGTTTTACTTTCGTCTAGAATCAGAGGTAGAAGCGCATTGCATGGGGAGAAGAAGTTCCATCTAATGGTATGGCATTCTTCTGTAAAGGCAATCGTTCTTAATCGTTTTTCTCTCAAGTTGTTGCTCCCTTTATGACTTGTATAAATACCGAGGTGGAATGCGGTTCTGCACAAGGACACAGTTATAGTCCTGCACAATCATCTTGATGATAAACTTTACGTGGGTTAGAGAAAGACATTCTTTCTCTAATGAGGAACTGTGCACTAACAAAGAGCATTTCGCTCGTCTACTTAGAAATGAAGCTTTGCAGAGAACACGCAGGAGCAGTGACACATGATAAGCCACTCGGCGGTCTAAGAGAGAGAGAGGGAAGTTGGTTTAATGATGTGTTCGGCGGCCCTAGCTGGAGGGGCCAGGAGACGTTTTTGGGAATGACAGTTGTCCGCAGTGCGTCCTTTGGTACGCTCTGCGTTTGCTTATGCTCTATGGCTGTCCCCTTCAGCTTTTGAAGTGACAAATTTGGCGCACTTGAGATCTTCGGGCTACAAGGGTGGCCTTGTACCGCTGCAAGGGCTCTTCTTATATCCTTATATCCTTTCGCCTGACAGATATGCTTCACAATGGTAGCTTTATCCGTATCGTCGCCCAGTAAGTGTAGTACAGCTACTGTGCAGCAGTAGTTTGTGGTTACGGTGTAGAGGTATTATAGGCCGTTGGGTCTTTAGCAAACCCGCGCTGGTAAGTCCTGTTTTGATTCACAGTTCCATAAACAGAGAGAGAGAGAGAGAGAGCTTTATCCGAAAGATACCGTTGCAATGCAGATCCTTCGTGGCACGGGACGCAGGCGCAGGCTCCCCCCAGTCACTGGGGCCCAGTGTGCACAATGCGCACACTTCGGAGAGCCTGCGCGTAATGCCCGTGCAGATGTGCAGGCCCACGGGCAGAAAAAGCCTGGGAAACCAAAATAGAACCTGTACATGTACGAAGGTACCAAAAGGCTGCAGGATAGCCCTCTCATTTGCGTGACAAGAAAAGCTCGATGATCGAAATGCTACCGTTCCGAGTCTGAACTTGGTCGTCGTTCGTAGTAGCCTGCATGCATATGTTCGCCTTCCTTTAGAGGGTACAATAAAATACTCAATGGTACGAAATCCCGCTGATGATGCTTCTTCAAAAGAAAACGGAGCCGATTCGCAGAACTTGATTCTCATCAGGTTTGAAAACGTGTACTTGGTCAATGATTCAGAAGAGCAGACTCCCCCAGGAACTCTGAATATCACACCAGAATCCCTACGCTGGGAATCAGAATCTGCACCATCATTGACAATCAATTTCGCGGACATTAACCTGCATGCCATATCGACTGATGCATCAAATGGTTTTCCTCCAAGCATTTACGCCCAAACTGGAGATGATTTTAGAGAAATTCGTATGATACCCGAAGAATCCCGGTTGCAAGAGCTGTATAATGCGTTATGTGAAGGTGTTGTTCGGAACGAGGATAGCACTAGTGAAGACATGGGAGTGCTGAGTATGGGGGAAGATTCTAATGAGCAAACGTAGCAGCCAGAATGAGTCTAACTTTGAGAAACATAATGTCGAACGTCGCTCAACGAGCACCTGATTCATGTTTGCATTTTTGGAGGTGTGCCGCAAGAAGTATAGCGATGGAAAAGGACTGAAAGAAACTGGTTATCTCTGGGACTGATGAATTCGGTGATGATCAAAGTCGAAATGTATAGAACCGGTGATAGCTTGACTCGTTAGGTCCAGGTATCACCAGTTCTACCCGAGCCATGTCGAAACTCTCTGGTTGTTCCGAGAGCGCGTAATTGATGGAGTAATGGAGCTTGAGTATGTGAATCCGAGCAGCGCAAAGTGATATGCAATGATTACATGGAACAAGCACTTTTTGCATTTGTATACGAACGAACGCAATTTGAGGGTTCTCTGGGGTCTTGGGTTCGAACTTCTGACATAAGACAGAGAACTCTCAAATAAATTGACTTCCGTACGGTATGAAAGTGTTTTTGGCTCTACACAACTTTCGCACACTGTACGACACGCGAGAAGACTTCGGCAGTTCAGCTGGAATATGGCTAACGTGCGTCATCGATTTTCGATTTTCATCTGCCTCGGCTCGAAAGGTGGGTCCCAGATTTAAATCCGTTTCGCTTCCGTTTAAACGGGAAGGCAGGTACACCACGAAGTAGGCGGATCTCATGACGGTCGCCATTCTGCATTCGTGCCCTTTTATGCAACGCATCAAACAGACAATGAAAGTTAAAGAAGCTAAAATAGATTGTCTTTCTCATATATGAGGTCTAAATGATATCTCATCTTTACAATGACCCTTCTCATGGCATGTTGCGTGACCGTCATTGGCTGCCCGAGTGGTTAACAGACTGTCTCTTCGTTCAAAACAACTGGGCTCAGAACCGAAAACCACCGCACTTCGCACATTTGTACCGAAGGCGTTCATCTGGAGGCGTTAGATTGCTTGACAAAAAGCATTGAGAATCGCGTGGGCAAAATTGGTTTCGTTCATCTTCCACCAGCAGAGAACTAAGCATATCATTGCCTTTGTCAAGCTTGTGCGCCGAAAGAAGTTATCATGAGCAGCTCAGGTGGAACGAGTTCTTAAAGTTCCGGAAGGCAAACAGGAAGCAGTGGTTCCGACACGAAGGAAAAGCGGGAAGATGAACATGATCGAAACCGCAACTGCACGTACTGTGGAAAGTAAGTTGGGACAAGGATGGCCTCCGTTACCAACATAATACAAAGCCGGGTCCAGTCGCTGAGCTGTAGACCCTGTACAGAGCAGTGCGTGTCCATTGTCTCTGAAGCGACCCATAGGGAAGGCCATATAGGATGTTCATGAGGTGCACCGAAGTGATACATTATTGCACCTGTTTGAGATTGATTCTGACAGATTCATGCTTTTCTTTTCTCTATTCTGGTCAAATCATTCAACTGTGTCCAAATCGATCGAAGGATCTCTTACTTTCCAACCCGTAAGTTTTTCTCTATCGCAGCAAACATTCTGTTCAAGTTCTGTGGACTTGTCTTCGGTGTTTTTAAATACAACTTCTGGAGCTGTTTTCGTTTTTCTGCTGTTTCTTTTCTCATATTGTTTTGTTTTTCTACAGGTGACTACCACCAACATGTAAAGACGTGTCAGATGAGGAAGTCGCCGCACAAGGTAAAGAGCCAGAAGAAGTGATCTGCTGATACAGCATGTGGATACTATCGTAGTCATTCATTTGTTTCTGTCTCCGAGCTATGCATGTGCAGAGCATTCCTGGGTCATTCCAAATCGTTTGAGTGACTATGCAAATCCATCTTGAGCTAGGTTTACTGCATAAAGACATTCAACAAGTTTCCGAAGCTCTCTCTCATGTCTCTCTGTGGAAACTGTGAAGCTGATTTCGCTTCTATGCGTGGGTTATCTCAAGATCGAACGACCTACAATAGCTTACCATAGCAACCACTGACCACCACTCAGTAGCCGCGCTACACCGGCTGCTGGGCTATGGTGAGAAGATATTGGATATCTGAAGCGTTTACAACTGCGGGCGTTAGGCTACCGACGCTTATCACCTTTCTCCCATTTATCTCTCCTTCATGCTCTTGGAGACCATCGGCAGAAGGCACACTACGACAACACTCTGTACGTATCTTAGTGGCCTCTCAAGAAACCATGAGTGCCGTTTCTTCGACCTAATCGCCACATCACCGGCGAAATGAGGTGCAAGAACAAACCAGTCCGTAGTCTTTTACTGCTACCCAACCCCAGCGCACCCAAAGTAGTCCGTCCCAGAATACCCATGAACAAAACTTATTCAAAGGGAAAAAGTCAAGGAAACTGCGGTACTGTAGGATCTTACTCCGATAACCTACTCGTGACCGACTACTTACGTGCAGGTAAAACGGGGGCAGTTTAGCGACGTGTCATCGAAGTCCATGAGGGCGACCAGCAAGCTGACCGATCGCTCGGGCTAGTTTAACAACCTCCCGAGTCTTTCTCTCTCCCGTCAGTTGTGCTTTCCAAAATCCTATCAGCCCATGTGATATTCAAACCTGCGACAAACCGGGACCTTCATCTCTCTGTAATAGTACTCTCGTTGGTGTTCCTCCGCTCTCTCGTACCTAATAACACCGAAAATCATATATTCAACTAGAGTTACCTCATCAACGAGCGAAAGAAGTTCTCGAAGACGTTCCATAGTTTCATATTCTGTCCAATACTCCAAGTAGAAGTCAAGGTCGAAATCATGCAAGCTCAGTCCTGACCCACACTTTATAGGAAATGATACCACATCCATAAATGGAAACGATATTTGCGTGTGGAACATGTCGATAAACGTGCACTTTTGATTCTCACCAATAATCGTGTTCACGGATTCTAGGTCGCCGTTCACAAGAGCCAGTGGAACTCTGTATCCTTCAACCTTCTCGAACAGCCGCTCCAAGTACTTCCGATACTTACTCTTGTACTCACGTTCATCATAATATTGCTCTAACTGTTCTTCGTCCATTTCTTCTCGTTGTGCTTTAAACCACGCAGGGTCTTCCATCACTCGATTTACTCCCGCTTTCATCGCTTTCCCATCTACTTTTGCCACCCCCATTTTTTGCAGTTCCTGCACTTTTGCCACAGACTTCTTCTGGATCTCCGCCCAATGACATAGAACCTGCTTTGCAACATCAAAATCATCTTCAAAATGCCGATATGGTAGCGTTGTTCCGTAATTTCTTGTTAGCATCCATCCCAGGTCAAATTCAACTGCGATCGGCTTCTGAAACTCTTCCGGCATTACCTCACACAGTGCCCATGTGACTTTCACCTCATTCCAACAACCAATGCGTTCCGAGGATTTCATATAGAATAGAAGGCCAGTAGTAACTTTAACTCTCAAAACTCAGCTTCCACTACCATGCTGAAGCTTCTCAATAGTTTGGACCTCGTATCCATAGTCATTCAATTTCTTTTCTGCCCAAAAACGGGCGCGCTCAAACCAGCCAGCGCGAGAAAAAGGATATAAGCGCTTTTCGTTCACCGATAATCCATGCAACTTGTATTTTTGCAGGTACTCTGTCACTAGTTGCGACGGTGGATCAACGACTACGCTTTCAGCATCAGACTGTTCCACCCAATGGCCATGGCTGGTCCCCTCCGCTTCATTTTTGCTCAGTACTTCAAACAAAGCAACAGTGCACCAAGCGATTTCTTCTGACCAACATTCGACTCGAAGGAAATTGATTTCAAAACTGCAATTTAACTTCTCCCGCACCATACGGCACACCTCTTGAGGAAAATGTGCCACATCACCCGAAAATGAAATTACCGGAAGCTGATTTTGCCCATCAACCAGCATGGACTGGTCTCTAGGTCGACCAAGGATGATATAGAACATTTAAATCTCCAATATCAACCGCATCCAATTCTTGCGGAGGTCCCTGATGTCGCATGTAGCTTAAACTTGGGTGCGAACGAGGATATCTGAGCCCGATATCAAGACACGTATTCTTGCAGGAGATGTAGAGCTTTACAAGCGGAATAACACGGCCGCTTAGTTTGATAATGCCAAACTATCTTATGCTTTGAATGAGCTGCGAGTTCCAGACACACAACCTCCAAACCCGAGGCCCGAGCTCTGCCTTACCCGGGCCTCGGGCCCTGTCTTAACAAGCGTTGACGACGCGCAATCGAAGCTTCGACAAATGCGAAATGTCGGCAATGTCAAGCAGCTTGTCGTCCTACACTAGCCTCGGTGTAGCAAGTCTCGCTCAGCAGCTGATGACTCATGTCACAGGAGTCATATGTACACCCAAGAAAACGGCAAATGGAAACTTTCCGGCTTTCCTCCCAAGAGTCTCTCTGACTCGGAAAGGTTGGCGTGCAGCAAAGTTTTCAAAACTTTGAAAACTTGAAACACGTGTACTCATGCGCTTGCCTCCCCGCATGAATACTTCACCGCACACCCAAGCTACCGCGTACAACAGGAACTGGGTCAGACGCACGTCTTTCATTGTGCTCTTATTTCAGCAGTCCTGAATCGGAACGAATTACGCGTCAGACCAGGCTTTCATTGAAAGCCTTTCCCTTACCTTTGTGAGCCGTAGGCAATGCTCGAAGCAGTAAAGTAAGCTCACTCAAAACACTTCAGATGATATCACCAGAGTGAGCCTACTTTACTGCCATTGTTGTAGCAAAATCAGTTTACATACGCCCAGTTTTAAGATGTATCGTATAATCGTTCGAACGCCCGCAATCTTATATTCTCCCCGAACCTAATATTGCGCGCCATTTACGCTCCCTCTAATCACTAGATACCTTTTCACCCTCACAGACCGTTTGAGAAACATACTACCTATCGTTGCCTAATCTTTGTGTCTGCTCCTTTGTTCCAATTACGGCGCTTTTGGCGCAAAGTAATCAAACCACAGCTCAAAACCTGACACCCTTATCAATCGCTGTGACTCACATGGTTTTCTCTCCGGGCACCTCAGATCTGTAGTCACAATGAGCTTTGAACTCCCTTCTTGTTATTCTCTCCGCCGACGACTGACTAAGGCTACCCATTATACGCTGGGGTACTGCGCGACGCTTGCTGTGTCAACGCTACTGATCTTCAACTGTCGCTTGAACTAATAAGCTCATCAGACGGTTCATATTTTCCGCTTCGCGTTGCAGACAGAGTTCTACAGTTCCGCAGTTGTCATTTGATTTACGTACATGTCGGAGCAAATATCATCCGTGAATACAGCAACGGAGCACACAGAAAGACATTCTGTCTCCGCAGTGCACAAAACGAAACGGAAAAAATGGTGGGTGGAAGAACTTTATGTTTTTCGCGCTGATGATAACGATGACGAGGATGGTGGTTCCGCCAATGTGTATCCCACTTGCAAGGCCTGTGGATTTCAATCACGAGCAAAAATACCCAACACCACAAAATTGGGGCAGCACTTAATGCGTTGCAAGAAGCTCTCCCCAGAAGATCGCCACCGCCTCAAGAGGGACAAGGTTCTTGGAAAGTACTACCGGGAAAACTGCAATAATGGTGGCTCAGATTTGTTTGGAACCCCAATTACGCCTGTTATTAGAAAAAAGCGCAAAGCGCTCTCAACCCACGGAGTAAGGAAGAACAAGTCTGCTGGAATTGGATCTCGTTCTGTCGTCAAGGGCAGTTCTTCGGTGTTGGAAGACAGTAAGCCCGAGAACTCAAACAGTATCGAAACACTTTGTTCTCGGGACCGGAGGTCGAGATTTAATGAGCTAGTAACTCGCTTCTTTGTGAAGCACATGCTTCCTTTCTCGCTACTGAGCCGCACAGAGGGACAAAATGAGCTCTATGAAATTATCCGATTAGCGGATTATCAGTTGAGCAAACAGCTTTCAGATCCGCATACGATGAGTTCGAGGAATGTTAACATCTATTACGAGACCATGCATAGTCGCGTTAAGCAATCTATTGGCTCGTCTCTGAAGCAGTCGTATGGTACGTTGGTCTTTGATGGATGGACTGACGCAAATAATGAAGCGGTCGTGAACGTTTTACTATCCATAACAGGAGTTGAGACGATTAGGAAAACATTTTTCTTGAAGTCGGTTTATACAGGATCTATTTCATGCGATGCATCTTTTTACGCCAGGGTCGTCGAAGACGCAATGTTAGAATTCGGTGACATGCAGCGTATTTGCGCAGTTGTCAGCGACAACACGAGCTCCTGCGTTAAGGCCAAAGAGAATATTCTGGCAAGACACAACCACATGATCGCAATTCAGGACCAGACACACTTGGCCAACTTATTAATGCAAGACATGGGAAAACTCGTGTGGATTCGTGAAATTCTGTCGATGGTGTCGGCCGTGATTGGGGATCTTCGAAATCATCCCAAGCTTTACTATCGTTTCAAAGAGCTCAAGACGCGCTTTAATTTAAGAACTGCACGTAATCGAACCTCTTCCGAACTGGATCAGTACGGCAGAGTCTGCTTGCCCCCTACTGCCATTCTTCCCTGCAAGATGGCTCAGACGAGGTTCGCGTCGTCGGAGAGAATGATTGCAGCTTTTCTTAGATGCAAAGTGGTCCTGAATGAACTAATCGACTGTCAGGACTTTCATTCTGCTCTATATAATGGCCGGAACCGAGAAAAGAGGGAAACCTTCAAGGCTACGATTCGCAACGAGCCTCTTTATGACAAGCTCCTGGATATATATCACATTTTTCGCCTCGTTCGGCAGTACTTGAGACTTTTTGACGACGAGTCCTCATTGCTGTCAGAGGTTTATCCAGCTTCGGTCCAGCTGTTGGAAAAGATTCGGCAGTTGCCGAACACACCATTCTACACCAGCGAAAGGAAAGATGAAATTATCAGAGTTTTCCAGGAACGAATGCAAGGGGAAGGGAAGAAGGTCGCATTGGTCACCCCTATACATCACGTTGCATACATGTTGGATCTTCGTAGCCTTGCAGAGAACTTGGCACTGTTTCGTTCCCATGTGGTGCAGCAAGTGCTGTCGTTTGTCCGTTCAGACAGTTTTCCTGCGAGCGAAAAGGTTGGGAGCGAAGGAGGAGAAAACGGTGCGGTTGACAAGATATGCAAAGAGTTTGTGTCTGTGCGGATGTCATGGCGTTCGCAGCTGCAGGACCCCATCACCAAGCATTCTTTGCTCATGTACAGTCAAACGCCAGTATATTACTGGATTGAATACTCCAAGAAATCGCTTCTTCGGGAGTTTGCACTTCGTATTTTATGCTCCAGCCCATCTTCTTCGACGGTCGAGCGCAGTTTCAGTCTACAAGGGAGGGTGCGAACATCTTCTCGAAATAGATTACAACAAGGGAAAGTATCGAAGTTAGTGTTTTGCGCCTTTAACGACTCCCTGATTGAAGCGCGCTGTAGATCTGTCAAGAAACTTTCTGGGACTGAGTACATTCAGTTACGATTTGGGGGGCTGAGCGAAGCAATGAGCGCGAATGTGTCCGAGGGAGCGATGAATGGGAATATGTACTCGCAATTTCTCGATGATGAGATTATCTCATCAGATCAGGTTAACGAGGTTGAGGAAGAGTTTGAATTGGACGGACTGGAGAATTGGCAGAACGAATTTGTCTCCACCACTGAAGCGGTGGAGATGCTTTGATATTCGCGTTGTTGGAAGAGCAAAGGACTACGGTTCATCGAATCGAGACATTAAGCCTTCGCCGATATCAATGAAACAAGGAACCTATTATGTTTTCGACTATATCTTTATGCGTTTTTACTTGTGGATGGACTGAGAGAATTGAGCTTCCTTTCCGCGTGATATCACGAAAAGGACTTGCCCGAAGGAATTATGTCATTAGAACTTCGTAAAAGTTTCATCTGCTTTTTGCTTGAGACAATCCTCATTTGTCATAGTTTACAATCTTGTAGAAGCTACAACTTGATGCGCTCGTAAACGAACCTGAAAGCAAATTACATAGATATATGCCCCATACTCTGAAAGACAGACCAAATGCTAAAGGCTACGGTACCAGCGTTTAAGCACCTCTTGAGCAAAAGCATGTCCAACTATTCGCGACAACTCGCGCATCTTCCGGCAACGGCTGGCTTTGTCTAGCTTTCAATGAGTGATTCAATGCTATCCGTTTTCAGAAGGTCATTTCAGGCTAGTCTTCCTTTGGTTCCACGTAGTACGGTGCAAGTCAAGAGAACATTGTCGAATTGGCCAAACGCGTATCGTCTAGCACGCATTCCAGTATACGGCTCCTCCAGGAATGAGAGTTTGGATTCTCGTGGATTTATCGTACCGCAGCCAGGGAATGTCGTTCCGTGAGCTGGAAAATGGGTGGAGAACAGAATGTAGGTGTGGTGGATAGCGTGCGCTTCGCTCCGCAACGCGCAATCGTTGGATTTCAAGATATGCGTCGACTGACCAATGACCTTTTCGCTGTCCATTCAGCTCGCAATAGTAAACTCAAATGGTTTGACGTAGCACAACTCCGAGTCGCTCGTGACTTTGTTTATGTCGCGGACCAAGATGCATATCCCATCCCAAATGTTCCTGATGGATACGCCTATGTCAAAAGAATGGACGACGTAGCTATGTCAAACCAACGGACGACGAAGCTCGTGAACGTGCTTGCATCGAGTATCAGAGACTCAAGACCAAGATCAGTCTTCTGAAAGGTCGTATTCATTTTCTGAATCTTCAACATGTTGAACATTGAGATCCCCAGTAAGGATAGCCCTAGCTCGTTCACATCTGCTGTTCCTCAGAATCGGATCCTCGCTGTCCAAAAACGGAACTTCACTGCTCCCTGAAGCCGAATCCGAGAACCTTTCTGTAGCGAAGTTGGCAATCGCAGCCATGACAGTATCCAGGTACTCTATGGAGTGAAAGGTAATTATCAAAGCTATCGAGTTAAGAGTAATATTGGTGTCCGGGGTTACTGCTCTCCATTTCTTGTCCATAAACCTTTTCGTTACAACTGGAACAATACCGTAATCATACATGATAACAGCGATTTCCGAGAATCTCCTGTTCGTCAGCTGCATCGGCAACTTGACATATTCGAAACGGCATTCGGTGCCCAGCTTGTACTTCCAAGCCCACATCGGATCTTCATCCTCCAACATTGGAGCGACGCGGAGAATTGAGTTTGCCAAGAGCGTAGACAAGCCGTTGTAGAAGATGTTCTTCGCCATGAGCGACATTTCGATTTCCTGCATGCAGAGAGCCTCAGATTTCAAGTCTGACGAGCCATCATATGAAGTGACAAGCAGTCCGTCATTATTATTGTCTTCATCCTTAAAGTCGCATATATGGGGATTGAGTTCGTCCACTATTGTAGATAATCCGAACATATCTAATGATGAGGGACCCATCATTTGAGAACGCAGATTCATTCCGGATTCTCTCCGAGAAGAAGCTTCTCCCCCCTCGTCGTGATCGTCGACTTGTTCCAATGCAGAAGTGATTGGCAACATGGAATCACGAAGAGCGCACATCGAGTATATGGGAAAATTCGGTGAGTAGGATCGTATCGTAAGAATTCGCTTGAGCGTTTCGGAGTCCTCTGCATAAGGGTCCGGGTTATCCTGATTGTTGAGTATGAACACGGCCTTTGATGTCTCCACCTGTGCGTGAAGGAGATCATCGCGCGTGACACATGAGCCCTCAAGATATGTGACGTTATCGCGATACTGAAGGATAGAAGTGAAAAAGTTGATCCACACGGTTTTGGAGCAGTTGGGCTGGTCACATATGATGACAAGCTTTGTCTTGGCATTTCTGTCATCGCCATAAAACTCAAGAACAAAAGCTTTGAGATACTCCCATTTCACGTTTCCGCATATGACGCAATGCTCGTTTCCTTCAGTCTTGACGAAAGAACCCAGTCCTCGGCGCAAACCTGACACGATATCAACAACCTGGCCAATCTAGCGCGACACCAAATAGGCGCCAAAGACAATTATGAAGATAATCCACAGGCGCCCCAGCACTTTGAATGGGACATAGTCTCCGTAGCCCACTGTGAATATGGTGACAACAGTGAAGTAAAACGAGTTGGCGAGAGTGAGGTCAAATGTAATGCCGATCAAAGTCTCCCAAGGCTCTCCCAATTGCTCAGAGTTGTAGCCCGGACGCAAACACGTAGATGAAGACAATAAACTCGAGCGCCAGACGCGTGAGTTGTCGGTAAAACGGAGAGCTATTGACCATAAAGTATATCTCAAGCGTAGGTTCTATCTGGAAGTATCGCGACAGGATGACGTAGGCCGCCAGAAACGAAGAGTTGAGCCAATCTGTTCGCGTTCGCGTTGCCATGAGCAGAGAGGCCAGTGTTGAGGGCAATGGCCTTGTTCGGAAGGAATTTGGCCGCAGCCTATGCATATGGAACCGCGACTTCCTTAGCGTACCCCGCCATGTTGGAAGCGAGCGTTGATTACCTTGGTGTTCCAACCTTTTTCTCCCGCATTATTTCCTTTCGACTTGCCCTGCCACCTCTTCCATTTGTGCTGCTCGTAATTTCGAATGGGGCTATTTCCTCGTCGGAGATGTTGGGTATTGATGATCGACAGCAAGCGATAGCCGCCGTCTTAAACTTGCTCGCATTCAAGATGCCGTTCCTTGTGCGTACCTTTAATAATTTTGTGAACGGGCTTTCAGAGATTGAGATCGGAAAAACGGGTATGGTGGGCACCGTAGCCTCTCTTGCAGCTCGCCAGACTAAGAAGATGCAACAAGACGATGGCGGTAATTCATCGACTGAAACGTCAACAGCGAGACCAGTTTCTGTATTCGCTGGACCTTCGGGTGTCGGGAAGTCGACTTTCATACACAAGCTCATGGATGAATTCCCTCGACGATTTCGGTACAGCGTATCTCATACTACACGCGAACCACATCCTAATGAGCTTCAAGGCCGGGATTACATGCTTGCTGCTCATCAGCAATTTGAAGACATGAAAAGCTCGGATCAGTTTGTGGAGTATGCTCATCGTCTGTCTCTTGCAGATGCTAGTTTTTGGCGAGGGTCGTCCAGAAAGTGGCAAGGGTCGTCCAGTAAATTTTTTGAAAAAATATCGAGATCAATTATTTCAAAATTTGAAGATAATTGCTTGGGTCGTCCAGAATCGCTGTGCAGTAAATACTGGTGGGTTTTCCACTCGTGCTAGTTCTTTAGTCGAGGGCTACCTGAACGGTATTTCGCGAAGTCTAGGTTCAGTTTCCATTGAGGTGCACATTACACGATACCTTCTGCAGAATGATACCCTGCAACGCATGGAATACTGCTGCTAGTACAGATGATGTCTATTATGAAATCATACCGTTTTATTCGTATCTATTTTTCTATCGACCGCTTTTGCTAACCACTACTTCGCTATATTGCATGTACCATTTCCCCATGATGAAGCGGGTGTAGGCGCAATCTGCGGTAGATGCCGCAGAGGGCACCTGCACCAAATTGCGGTATCGGTAGAACACATACGCACTCCGAGAGGATGAGGCGCGAAGCGCCTCATCCTCTCCGTTCCTCATGTAGGGAACCATGCCCAGATGCATGGTTCCCTACTTGAGGAACCTGCACCTGTAACTCGTGAGCTACGTACGCATCAAAACTCATTTACCTGTATGCGCAAGCAGAAAGTATCCATAAGTTAGTCAATGCTCGGTTGGATACATTTGAAATGCAATGGAACGTACCATTGATAAACTAAAACAGAAACGTTGCCCTAGAAAATTCGACGGACCTAGTAAGCCGCAATAGGAAGAAGAAGAAGGAAAGGGATCGGTTAGATTACCAGCAATCCATTCATCGTAAAACGCGAAAGGTGTCGAAGCGAAAACTCCCGAGCAACGACACCAAGAATGCCCATGCAGCAAACATACCGCAATTCCCCCTAAAAACGTGCACCTGCAACTCGTGAGCAACGTCCGCATCAAAAGTCATTTACCTGTATACGTAAGCAGAAAGTATCCATAAGTTAGTCAATGCTCCATTGGATACATTTGAAATGCGATGGAACGTACCATTGATAGTGCAAAACAGAAACGTTGCGCTAGAAAAGTCGACGGACCTAGTAAATCGCAAAAGGAAGAAGAAGAAGAAAAGGGATCGGTTAGATTACCAGCAATCCATTCATCGTAAAACGCGAAAGGTGTCGAAGCGAGAACTCACAAGCAACGACACTAAGAATGCCCATGCAGTAAACATACCGCAAGATGCGATAAACGAGAATGCAGCCTATGTCCCAACCAAGTACCAGAATCGCCTATCCCGAACAGTGAAGCAGGTAAACGACCAATTCCATTTCCTCTTTCAAGATCAAGTTAGTCAATGCTCCGTTGGATACATTTGAAATGCGATGGAACGTACCATTGATAAAGCAAAACAGAAACGATGCGCTAGAGAAGTCGAGGGACCTAGTAACTCGCGAAAGTAACCCAAAGCTTATTTTCTGCCGTGTACATGTCGCAGAGCGCGAAGAGACGTGGTGAGGATTGGTTAGTTTAGAACAAAGATACGTAGAAGGATATGGAAGCACGTACAAAAAGATTGCACGGAAAGACTGCACGGAATACATCCGTGAGATACGGATGATGTCTGCTTTATGGAGGCGTCCATTAGGCGGACATGAAGCGTACCTCATTCTCTTCCCCGCACTCTACTTCGAAGCGAGTGCGAGGGCGGAGAAAGGTACGACGGAGCGCCGCTCGTGATCCGTGCCATCCACATCCTCGCGTTCTACTCCGCCGGAGTAGAACGCGAGGATGTGGATGGCACGGATCACGACGGTAACGATAGGTCGGACGGCGGAGGCGCGGCGGCGGCGGCGGAGGGAAGAGATTTATTTTTCTGTGCGAGATTGGACAGGTGTACAGCGTACAACGTTGCGAAACCTCAGGTTTATAACCAGTGGTAGATAATACGAGAAGTACACCCTTGTGTTGAGGTCGACGTGTACCTACGTTCCTTTTTGAACGAAAGCACGTGATTTAAACTCAAATTATATTCTCCATTCTCAGCTTGACGTCGATCTTGACTGTCGCCTGACCTCCTTCTCCCCTCCAATGACCTTCTTTTGCCGTCTTTGTCGTCGTTTCTCCTTCATTTCTTCTTCCCATGATCTACTACTGTACACATAAGAAGCGTGGGTGCCCGTTCGTTACTCGCCGAGGAGTGCTATCTCTTCAACAGCATGTTAACCGTTGCCCGTTTCGTCTGAAAGCCGCGCTGGAAGATGAAAATAGGCGGCCCATTCGGAGAAGCAAGCGTCTCAAGCTTTCCGCGCCCGCGCCCGCATCTTCCGAAACGGTCACTGCCCCTTGTCGCCTTCCCGAGCCTCCAGTGTCCGAGGACAGCGTTGACCCCACTCCGTGCGCCCCTCTCATTCCGGACACTTTGCATTGTGTTTCTCCTTCCCCGGGTCCCGCGGCATTAGAGCCAGAACACGGAAGCAGTCCACGCCCAGTGCCTTCTGAGGAGGCCCTCGGTGATTTGCATATGGATTATCTCACGGTTTGTCTGGCTTCAGTAGCTTCCAACCTTGGTCATCGTGAAGCAGACGAGCTAATTGGGCTACTTCGCGACCCGCGATTCTCGCAAAAGCGATTCAACGAGACCATAACAAGTTCTAAGCGCTGTACAGAACTGAAGAACGCCATTTTCGAACGATACGCCTCAAAAGACGGTTTCAATCGAAGAACTGTCTCGCCAGAAGGATGTAAGTTCAGCGCCACCCTCTACACGAGAGACCCCCGTTCAGACACTTGTGAAACAGCTCCAGTTGGCTAACAACGAAAACACATTCTTCCACCATATACCTCAGACCCACTCCACAAAAATATCTCACCCCATGTCCGGCTCTCTCGCAAGAGACGCCACCTCGGAACTTAAGGAAATGGTCATGCGCTCTTTGGATAGTAGAATAGTGTGGTACTCCCAAGAAATAAGTTACAGTGAATCTTTCGTAGGTATTCTGCATGTATACACCGATAAGTCTTCAACAACTCTAAAGCAAACATCGGTTACCGCCTGTACTCTTCACCTCATATTTCTCAACTTCTCCGACGAGCTACGCTGTAAGCGCATCCGTGATGACCTCACAGTAGTGGCATACTTTCCTACAACACTGGTACAGGTTTTCGCATCTGAAGCAGACGCAATGCCATTCGTTTCTAGCAAGTCTCTACGCGATTCCAGGATGCACATCCTTCAAGAATCTCTTCGTCAAGTCCTGTAGCAAATTATACATCTAATGCAAAAAGGTTTTCAGTTCATCGGCGAAGACGCAGTATATCGAGTGTGCCATCCTCAGCAAGTTTTTGTGCGGATATTCTGAGGCTAAGGACATTCTGTCTACTCTTCATAGGAGCCAAACGGAAAGCCCTTGTCATAGATGCAAAGCCCCTCCCTCATCTTTAGGCGGTAATGTTCTTACGTCATTCACTGGACTCTCCCAAAACCACACTAAAAGCGTCAGAAAGACATACTCAGTTATTCTCGAATATGCAAAGAAAGGCGAAGGAGAAAGAAACTTACGTCGTACAAGGGAGACGAGATCCAAGTCGGATATTTTCATGCGTTCCAATTCCATATCTCTCATTCTCTCGTCCATCAAAATCGCCTTGACCGTAAGATTCATTCAGGGGTTATTTCTATGCAGTCTGTTCGAAACAAGGAGAGCTCGCTTCGAACAGTTACGCAACTTGCATCTCGGCATATTGAAACTGATTAATATTCCAGAAATCGAGAGACTGTAGTCAGAGACCCTAAGCACTGCAATAGAATCATCATGTTTCTATTGCAGTGCTTAGAGCGGATGATCCGCGTCACGTTCATTTCGAACGATACGTACTCAAATCCAGAACTTTACAAACGCAAATCTATCTTCCATGCAATGCAACTTTTCTGTCAGAAGTTTGCCTTTAGATTTGTCCACGACGAAGAAAGGCAGGTTACTGAATGGAACCTTCACCAAGGCAGATCTCCTTTGAATGATGGAGGCCAAAGCATACAAAGACATTGACATATTTTTCCTTTCATGATGGAATTCTTTGAAATCTGATGGGGAGCGCAGGGCACGGCCCCAATCAGAAAAATTTTCTCTCAGTACTCGGACGTTGCTTGGAATAATTATAGGTGCATTAGTGGGCCATGATGTAATGAAAGCTCTATTTCGTCTCTTCGGTGGCAGATTGAAGCCTCCAAATGCTGCTCGACAACGTAGTCGGCAGCAATTCATAGCTCTGGAAGTGGAACTCTGAAGTTTTATAACGGCTCTTAACAGAAGAAGAACTAACACCTTTGGCAGCATTTTACGGTATCTCCACAACACGTCGATTTATATCTTCTCTTGTATTGTTGCTGACAGGCCTTGTTACTGAGAGGCGAAGCGATAGGAGTTCAATATTGGAACTATTGTCATGTGCTACAAGCCCAAGCATGCCGGGCTGAAGGGTTCTCATAACTACCATATGTTTTGCTTTCAACTACCACTCTGGTTGCGTTTTTCTTCCATAGATTTTTATACTGAATGAATTTAGCATATAGGAGCTGCTACAGCCCCCGTTCTCTAAACCTGTGAGGATCATGTAGTAGTTAGCTGATCAAAACTCCATTTGGTTCTTTTAGTGTTCCGCAGAGAAATCCACTACGACTATAATTCAGGGATTCTATGATCGTTGAAGGCCTTCTTTGCTGTTTACCAGCCCGTCAGAACGAACCAATTAAATTTCGATATTAGCGTAAAAAGCCAGAGCCGATGGGCTCATGCTAGACGATATTACCTCATCTACATCATCGGTGGATTTTTATCTTCACCGAAAACAAGAGTGGCGAGTATTTTAAGTAGCTACCTACTGTCATCACTCTGTTTATCTGCAGCTCATCCCGGCGCATTACCACTTTCGTGCCTGAAAGTGTTGAGGCGCTTTCGTAGTTCGTCACCGTGCTGCTCTGAGCAGTGTAAATAGTGTAGTTTGTCAATAAGTACACAACTTGTAGCAAACACATGGTCGTGAGTTTTTTTTACTAGATGAGCATCATTTGGATACGAAAACTAGTTGAGTCTTGTCTAATGAATGTATATTGTGCTTGCAACAAAAACACTGTGAGTAATGCATCAAACTGTGTTTTGGGAGGTTTGGAAACGCTGCAAAACGGTTTAAAAATTTGTCTGTGAACAGGTGGTTGTAGTGGATTTAGACTTATGCGAGTAATCGCTCGAATTGTGCTTTTTAAGAGCTTATAATACTCGAGATATACTCTCATTGATGTATAGCCGGCGTTGTATATACAGCTCTTTTACCTCCCGCCAATCCACGTGGCCAGCAGCGTTCACGTGTTGGCGGGCAGGTGCACCGTAATGAGTGCAGGAGGTGTGGAGGAAGGTGTTTTGGGAGGTCTCTGCATGGTGCCAAAATATGGCCAGAACGTGCGCGTGGGCTTGGGGGGGGGGGTCGGTTGGGTTAGGGTGGCTACCCTAACACAACCGGACCCCCCCGTCCGCGGGCACGTTTTGGCCGGTTTTCTAAAAAATGTGCTTTTTTATGCCTGCGGGCGGGGGGGTCGGTCGTGTTAGGGTAGGTACCCTAACACGACCGGACCCCCCGCCCGCGGGCACGTTTTGGCCGATTTTTTGAAAAATGTACGATTTTATGCCCGCGGGCGGGGGGTCCGGTCGTGTTAGGGTACCTACCCTAACACGACCGACCCCATCCACCCGCGGGCACGTTCTCGCCTCATTCTGGTAGCGTCCACAGACCTTCTAAAACACACACCGCACGCAACGCCAGCCAAAACGTAGCGCATGCTGTTCGAGCTGAAGCGCCTCGCTGACGCGCGCGAGGGCGCGCATTCCCGTGCGCGGCGCACTCCGCGCGCGGCTGTCTCGCGCCGCAGAGCTGTGCGTCGTCGATGTGACGTGGCGCGCGACGCCTTCCAATGTGCGCATGTTGCGCGCTTCAGTCATTTTATGCGCGCTGTACGTGCAGTACAATTGCGCTAGGCTCCTTCGCGCTCGACCCCCGCGTGCACTTCCGCGTGGGATCGCTGCCGTTGCCCGTCATCACTGGCACCCTGCCATACCGCCCGTAAACCACGCCCTCCGTTCGCTCACGGACCTCGCTTCCAGCCTCCCGAACTTTCGCGCGCGCCACTCGTTCACCGTCGCCGCCATCCCGCCGTGAGTCGTCGTCGACGCCGCGTCTCGCGCCGATTTGCGTGCTGCTACTGCTGGCTGCCAGAGCCCTCGCGTTGCCGTCGCTGCTGTAGTGACAGCAGCAAAACCCGCAGCTATTCCAATTTCTCTACCTGGGCGCGGGAGGCCCGGACCTCTCCTTTCGGCACCCGAACGAGGCCCATCGCCGCCGGTGACCCCGTCTCCGACGGGTTTCAGCTGGGCACGACCATGATCACGCGCAGCCGCACCGGTCGCGACGTGGTCCTCCTCATGTCGGCGAGCCAGTCAAATTAACGCTGTTCTACAACGACATTGCCACCGATACGCAAAACTTCAACGGCTACTTCGACGTGGAGTTGGATACCGTGCGCGATTCGCATGACCCTGCCAATGGTATGGACTTCTTCTTTTTGTGGGACCGCCCGAGGTTAGGCTATGCCATGGGTATTGCGCATACATTTGTGGGGCTTGGCATCATTATCGACACCTTTTCCAACTCTCGAACGCGAAATGTGGCCCATATGTACGTTTATGTGTCGGACGGAACCAAGCAATGGAAGCCTGACACCGATGGCGCGGATACCGAGCTTTTCGAGGGCTGCTCGCTTGAGATGAACCACCCGATTCGCGTGTAAGTCCAGCTGCTCGGTGGCAATCTTCACGTGGGCGTCGCTATGAACCCACGCGCCCCACAACGCTGGCATACGTGCTTCAAGGTTTGGGGTGTGCAGCTGCCATTCTCTGGTGGTGGCTTCCTCGCACTCCCTGCTGAGACCGGCCATTTCTTTGCCAATCATGAGGTCCACGACGCCGTCTTCATTCATGAATCCGCTCAGGTTGCCCACACTTATCGATCCGACTACTATTCGCAGCAGTATGGCGCCGGTTCTGCTTCCGGAACTACGGACCGACCACCGTGGTCTGTGACAGCAACAACAGCGGAAACAGCATCAACAACAGCAGCAGAGCGATAATTCGCGCGGCTACGTGCCGCCGGCTTTCAATGGTAGCTCCAGTGGTGTAGCAATGACAGCACCGCCCCTGCTCCGCCTCCGCATCGCACCGATCTGAACCCTACCGCGCGCATGCACCGCAGAGAGGACGCCACCTCGTCGATCTCAGGCTCTTCAGACCTGCAGGTGTACGAGGTGTACAACTCTATGACGTCCATTTTCAAGGGCCTCGGCGACGAGAATGCGCAAGAAAGAAAGCTTCGACTGGAGGGTGTGCGCCAAATCATTGCGCAACTCATTCGCGAGATGGAGAAACAAAAGGGCGACATGTGGCAGTTGGTGGCCGTTTTGAAACCTCTTAAGGCTACTGCAGGCGACTTGTCGCGTGCTTCGGGCAGGTTTTCTAGCCAGTTGCAAGGCCTTCATAACTCGCGGCGTGCGCTTAAGTAGAAGACGCATAACATTTCTGATTCGCATGATGATCTGAACGAGGAGTTGGTGGATCATCACGAGAGCATCACCGAGCAGTCTCCTGGCGGAAGTGGTACCCTTATCATGTTCGTACTCATTCAAGCGCTTTTGAGAGTTGGCGTATACCATGTCAATAAGATGTCGTTGGCCGTGCGGAAAGTGCATCGAATGGTCTAACACCACGAGAAAATCTTACTGCCAGCCTTTGGCGACATCATTGGCACGTCGAGGGAAACAAGATTATCCTGAAAAGCCGTCACTGATGCACTCTATCGTCGTCATCAGAATGTGGTCGCCGGTTCCGAGTTCAGACCATTAGCTTTCTGTTCTTCTTTTATACACATGCACCCCGGGTGATGATGCAGAGTTAACGCGCTTTCATTCGGCATGAACAGATGGAACACATGCGTCTGGTGCTCACCCAAGGTCTCAAGCACAGCATCCCCTAACGAGTAACTACCGACGCGTACACCGCACGCATGTAAAGGCGATTACAACTAGCTTCAGTTGCGTTCAAAACTTACTTGGATTACCTAGAATGAGCTAAAAGGGACCGCGCTTCCAAGTGAGTGGCACGCGATTGAGTTATTCATAGTCGTTGGACGGTCACCAGGTAGATACGTAAACACACAGATTAGCCGAACCTCTTTGCCTAACTGCCTAAGCTCTACTTTTCAACCTCAAAAGCCCCAGCCTAAACTATGATCACGAAATGCCAACGCCGTGCATAGTTTAATTGCAACGGATCGCACCCAAGGCTCGGAATCTTCGTTCCGAGACCTCTGGATCGCAATTAGCGTGTCTTCTACAATCACACCCTTCATTGCCGTAGAATCCTTGGAAACGTTGACCAAGTGATCAAGAATTGTTAACCCACTATTTCTTAGCACTTTATACTTGGGTTCGTGAATGCCGTTTTTTGCTGAGGTTTACATCGTTTAATCAATGCCTCAGTGCGCTCCAGGGAGTTTCTAAATTGCAGTTCATGTTTGGAGAAACGTTCGGACAACTTCTCAATGGCTTGAAGTACAGTTAGTCGAATGTCCCAATCGTTCTGCATCAGTTCTTCAAACACACACAGCAAATTAAGTACGTGTTCTTCTAGCTTCTCAACGCCCGCCACCCCTGTGATTGAAGATTGCAGGCACTGAATCGCTGCTTTGCACAATGGCTTTTGCGACTTTCGCGCTTTGTTCCAAGCATCAACAGCATCTGCATCAGACCCAGTTTCCCACACCATCTGTGACACATTTGGTACGCTAGCGTTTACATCCGACGAGTTTGGAGACACGAGCTCTGACAAGTGGTCCCTGACTTTCTCGTACATGCAAACGGTTTCTCGGATGTTAACCAGCACCTTCCTCGCCGCATCAATTGCTGCAATTCGATAATCCTTCTTCCCTCGATCAAATTCGGACAGCACAGGCTGCACAACAGCTACGCTCTCTCCGCACGACTCCCACAAAGATGCGCTTGAACAGAAATCTGCCAAAACCCAATGGCCTCAATTGCAACATGCTGTCCTTTCCAAATATGACCTGGAAGCACCACTAACAACGTTTTTGCGCTTCGCGACATGTACTGTACATCGACAATGTCATTTGAAGCGTTCGTGAGGTCCCTAGCGTGGCTGCGGCGTTCCTTTTCACGCGGTACTGAGCAGAAGTAGATAGCCGTTGCTCACATATTTCAACAATCGCCTTTGCGTAGAAACGAAGCCCGGCCTGAGTACTTGGCGCACCTTTATTCCAGGCGTCTTTCCAGTTCTTGCTGTCATCTCCTGCGTCGTCGTCTGTTTCAGGGCGCCCCATGTATGCGAAGGGCCGTATAGAGCTTGCGTGCTGCTGGGTCGTATCGGGCGCCATCCGACACAACCCAGCAGCGAGAGACGAGGCAAGCGCGCGATCCCGAGGATACTCCGATGTGGCCTTCTTGCTAATTTTGTTTGCAATACTTTGCAACTTCATCGACGCGGCACAACTTTGAACCTCTGCCAGCGGCCTTGCACCATGCCTTTCAAAGTTCGAAGCATTGCGTTGCGCTCCATGCCCGCAGCGCTTGCCGCTGAAAACTGCAGCTTTGCAGCATATGGTTCCATGACCACTGCTCTGGATTGCAGAACGCTCGACATCAACCTTGCCGTCGCTGCACGCGTAGGAATTCCCACTCCTACGCGAGCCAATCATGCCAGATTCGGAACCACCTCCGCCGCGATTGTCTCGTCAACTTGCCCTATGAGCCTTTCAAGCGACTCGATCAAAGAGGACGAGGACATACTCGCTGCAGAGACCAGAGCGTTTTGCAGCTCCTCCGGTGAGGCTACATGATACTCCGCGTAGTTTAAGATTTGCGGCTCGAGCTCTGTCGCAACGTCCAACAGATTCGCGATCAAATCCGGCACAGACGACCGCAAGGCCGTTCCTCCATGTCGTGTGATCTCGGACAGAGTCTTTGACACGAGCGCTCTCACCTCCTCGGCGCTGTGTGTGAAGGACGTCATAAGCACAGACAGTACAACGTCAACGGCTTGAGCCGATTCCTCTTCACCCAAATAGTTTGGATTACGTAGATATATCGAAAGTTCCGAGAGTGCCCTTCCAGTGCCTTGAGCACTCTTTCGCACACTTTCCTTCATATCATCCATAGCCCTCAGTGTGTAGTACCAGAAATCCTTTAAAGAGTCCTTCACCTCCTCCCATGTGCGGGAGGCAAGAACGTCGCGAAGCGCGGCGCACCCCGCTTCTCGCGAACGCCATTGCCGGGAAACGATTGACTTGATGCAGTGGTCCGTCACTGCAAGCAAGTTCGCCTTGATCGCCTCGGCCACTGAGCCGTGACCAGAAGCCTTGACCACCGCGAATATAATTGAGCGCATAGCAATGCGAACGCTCTATATCGGGTGATGGCAGTACACATACAAGCGCAGCAAAAGACTCTTCACGTGCAGTCGAAGCTGTTCGGCGGCGATATCATTATTCAAGAGGGAACTGCCAGTGCTGCGCGCTTGCGACTGTTCCAGGTTGACCCATGTCTTGAGCCGGACTACAGAGCTCCTCGTTGGTACCAGAGCGCGCGCCAGCCGTGTTTGATTCCACTTCCACGCCGCTGAACTCGAGAAACACTCCTTGATTGCCCGGGACGATCACCGCAGCCCGCTCGCCGGCGGTCAGAGACCGGACGAGGTTTCCAACAATATCTTGCTGACCCTTGGGGGAAGTATACGATATTGGAGAGCGCGTCGCAGCAGACGGCGACGAGAAGCGCACAAATACATCTCCCAGGCAGACTGGGGGGCAATGAGCGAGAACAAGTCTTGCAGCTCATGCCGTAGCGCGCGTGCCACCTGCTCGCCCAGCGGGGGCGCGTTCGAAGCCAGCAGCACCACCGCCAGCGCGGCTGCAGCAGCCGCTGCTGCGCAGTGCTCAGCGCGGCTCGCAGCGCGTGCAACGCGTCCGCGTCGCCGCGCAACAGCACGTGCAGATTGGCGGCGGGCAGGAGCTGCAACCGGCGTGCCGGCGCGAGCTGCTGCACTAGGCAGCGCAGCGCAAACAGCAGATATGCCGCCACGGAGCAGCTACGCGGCTAGTGGCGCTCGCAATGCGCTCCGTACACTGCGATAATGGGCGCAAGCGGCGGGGGTGGCTCCCGCGCGCTAGCGCGGCGTGGCGCGCGAGTTTGCGCCGGCGCATCCCGGCAGCGGCGAGTTGCATGACGCGTGGGCTGGCGTTGGAGGCGGCGAGGACTTCGATAAGGCGCGCGTGCGTGTCAGCTAAGGAGAAGATGTCTTCAGCCCAGTGTACGGCGGTGGCGCACGCCGGCTCTCACAGCGGGCGCGCGTCGAGCATGGCGGGCATGAGCGCGCCCAGCGCGGCGGCGCGAAATGGCGACGAGTCGCGCGTGCTCAGCGACACGAAAAGCGACAGCGTGACGAGCGCCTACTCGGCGGCGGTGCGCACGGGCGGCGGGGGCGCCAGCGCGCTCGCGCTGGAGGAGAAGCGCGGGGCGGCTGTGGGGTCGGCCAGCAGCAGCGACGGGATGCGCAGCGCTAGGTAGAACAGCGCGGTGTAGCCGATGGCGCGCAGCGCGTCGCGGAGGAGCGGCGCGCCTTTGGTGCAGGCACCCACCGCACGTGGCAGCGGACGGCGTAGAGAGCGTTGTGACCAGCGCCGGTAGCAGGCGCGCCAGGACGTGAGCTGAGAAGAGTAGCGAAATAGAAATAAATGACGTGGAACTGGTCCAAATCATAATTGCGTCGTATGATCTGGGTACAATGGAGACCATATTTCGTCATCATTATCTCTGCTGCTACATTTTGTACCAATAACGATCCATAGAATACAATACGGTAAGGCATCCAAATGGCCACTGTACTGTACACGCCCATTATACGGCCAATTAAATCTATTTTGGAAATAATTACGGCCACTAATCGGCCATTTATAGCCCGAAATTGATGTTCATATGGGCGAAGTCTTGAAGAGAGCTAAGGAGCGCGCATGATGCCCCGTTGGTTGGTTGGTTCATCCAGCGTACACGCCCATTCAGGCCGATGTCACTCCCGCGGCCGAGCATTCTTCCATGTCTCCGGACCCTACTGCCAGGGTTACGAGGTTTCGTAACTTGGGCAGGTGCAATTACCTGGGGTATGCTGAGGTTCTTGAAAGTGTTCACTCGTACGTCACCGATGTCTTAGATCAGTGTGGTGTCGCTTCGTGCAATGTGTCTGTGTCTACGGGGCGCTCTGAGCTTGTACGCAAGCTGGAGCGCACGGTCGCCAAAGATTTTGGTAAGAAAGATGCCATCGTGGTTGGCACCGTCCTTACCACCAACTGGCAGATCATCCCAGCTATTGTGGGTAGGGGCGATCTCGCCATCTCCGGCCTGATGAATGACGCGTCTGTCATGGTCGACGGTCGCTCATTCGGCGCCAGGATTCGCTTGTTTGAACATAATTTGGCAGAATCGTAGGAAAGTAATATTCTTGTTGGCATTGCTACGGGATACCCTGACAAGAGCCCTCTGTGGAAACGAATCATGACGGTTGTCGAGAGTATGTACTCAGTGGAAGGTCAGATGTGCAATCTTTGCCAGGTTGTCGCAGTCAAAAATAAGAATGATGCCTGCTTATACGTGGATGAGGCGCATTCCATTGGCGCCCTTGGACCGACCAAACGAGGTGTTTCGGGGCATCATCACTATGATAGTGTAGATACGCGTAGTATTGATATTATGATACGTACGTTCACTAAATCGTTCAGGACCGTTGGAGGTTACTTCTCTTCCGAATCTGCTCTAACTGAACGTATTTTCGCGCTTTCTCCAGCTTCTCTCTATGCGTCGGCATCGTGTCCTCCGAAATCGTGGCAGCAGGTGCATTCGAAGAGATTAGGACTGAAATAAAGGACGAAAGTGGATCTGTATCATTCGGGAAGATGAAGGAAGCGTTCCCAAGCTTCTGTGGTGGATGCCGTGCGGATGTTTACGGGGTAACCGACACGGGAGTGATGACTGCGTACATCGCGCGATGGAGGCAACTGCGAGTTGGTGGCAATGAAGCCGAGCCTGACGCTGCTGCGGGAACAGTACCGACACGAAAGGCATCATCTCCAACAGGGCTAGTTTGGCGAGAGGATGAAACTGTTCTGGGGTGTGATGAGCGCGCTGCCAATGGTTGTGGCGTCCAACGCGCGGGAGGCGGAGGGCGCGAAGACGGCACCGGCGATGTGCCGTGAGTACATGGTCGGGCTGTACCTGGAAGCGGCGGGACGCACGACGAAATCGGTAGGCGACAGCGAGTGTAGGTGCAGTCGCGGGGCTTTCTCGCGCAAAGAGCGCAAGTAAATAAATTTGCTTCTAGAATTCTAAGGTGGGGAGCCATGATGGATGAGAATGATAGCAGGGTGGTTGACATGAGATGAGTTGCGACTTGCATCGCCACTTGGGAGAAAATGGAAACGCAAACTAGCAGAGCGCAGATTTGAGAGAGGGTCGCGGAAAGAGTGGATGGGGTGGTGCGGCGAAGTAGAACCTCTACAAAAACTAGGAGACCAAGAATTAAACTGCGCGAGATGGAATTCAATATTCCAAAATTTCTTAATTTTTTGAGTGCCAGCCTCTGCCACCCCCTCGCGCGCCCCAAATAGCCCAAAAACTAGCTTTAGTTTCCAAAGCGAACAGACTATATTCCACTTTGCAGAACACAGACGATGTTCATGGGCAGTACTACGGCACATCGTATGACTCTGTGAACGCCGTGTGGAGAAGGGGACGTCTTGCGATATAGACATGGATATTCAGGTGTAGAAGCTCTGCGCATAAAGCGACTCTGGTGGCAGCCTCTTTTCGTGTTGGTAGCAACACCTGACATGATGGTTCTCGAAGAGCGGTGAAGAATCAAGGGACAGAAATGTGAAGTATTGAAGACCCATCTTAACACAAAATATGAGTGACCTGTCTTATGCCGCTACCAAAACTTTTTTTGAGGTGACCATTATAACGATGACATTCGAGTGAGCATATTCACACTCAGAGAGTTCATAGAGTAGCCAACGAAGCCATTCTCGTGAAGCAAATATTGCAATGGTGTCCGTCGCTGATCTTTGATTATCAACTCGTTGAGCGCGCCAAGCTTTTGCAGACGGTGCCATGATACAGGGCTCGTCTAGGGCCAGGTAGTCCTTAACGCTAAAGGTTGTCTAACAAAGAATGATCAATCGTTGCTGGACGAGACAGAATCCGGTGTCAAATGTATAAATTAAGCTGCTTTGGTTCGTTGGGTGCCATGCTGTTCATCGAACAGTTTGTGAATACCTACCATTCAGTTCAAACCTTTGGAGCCTT